>SMLS01076410.1:0-18277 GCA_004785975.1 Popillia japonica
TTCACTAATATAACCTTTTTTCCTATTAACATTATTTGATTTCAGATATCCTTTTTTACATAATATTTTACTTTAATTCAAAATTGGTTTTTACAAAATTTTCTTAATGACATATTGTGGTGAGTTCTTGGTTACTTAATTTCTATTGGCCTAAATTATTGTCTAAATTTTACATAGATAATTAGCTTTATATTTCTCTTTAAAATTAATTAATGAAAGAATCTCAATGCTCTCCAACTTAGTTTAACCTGTCTTATACTCGGTCTCTTGATACAACATAACTGTCCTTGTCACATTGCACCTAATAACAGCTACGTCTCCCCTAAGTCTTCCAGCCGGTCTAAAGATTTAGTTTCTAATTAACCCCTTGTACAAGTATTATAAAGAAAATAAAATAGTACTGAAATTGTCTCTATACATTTTATATATGAAAGCGCTACAGGCCTGCGTGGTCCCTGGCTGCAAGATCTTTCACTCTTCTTTGACACGTTCTTTGATACAAGGCCTCCTGCTTCCAATCCCTGACTCCGACTTCTCTCAGATCCTTCTTCACTTCTTCCGGCCATTTTTTCCTTGGGCTAATATAGGTTTAACCCATCTCTGGTCAGACATCCTCGCTATGTGTCCCAACCACCTAGCTCTTTGCATTTTCACTACCTGAACAATGTTGGGTTTCCTGTATAGCTCCTTTATTTCTTTGTTTGTTCTTCTTTTATACTCGTCACCAACTGGAATCCCTTTCAAAACTTTACGTTTCCAAACCTCTAGCGTCGCCTCCTCTTTCTTTGTAAGCGTCCACGTCTCACACGCATAGGTAACTGTAGGCCTCAGTACAGGCTGATACACACTTAGCTTTGCTGCTCTTGAGATGTTTTTGGACTTCAGCATCTTCGAAAACATTCCTGCAGCTTTACTTTCTTTTATTAGCCTATCTTCTATCTATCTAGTTCCTTTTCTCCGTCTCCTTTATATGTCACCATCACTCCCAGGTCTTCCCCGCCGTCCCCCGTCTTCTCTATATTACAGACGCGGTTTCCACATTCAATGACCAGATCCGCTAGCTGTCCCTTGATGGTATCCTTCATCACCATGTATTTCGTTTTGGTGTCGTTGATTCTTAGGCCATATTACCTCGCTTTTCCTTCCAGTAACTTGAAGATCTTTACTAGGTACTTCTCCTTTGGATCTGACCAACAGCACAATATCATCAGCATAAGTCAGACATTAATCCCTGCTGCCATACACTAATCCCTTGGTATTTATACCACCTTCCCTCAAAACCACTTCTTTGCCTCAAACCTTTCTTCACGCTGAAACTTTCCGCAACTGCTCCGTCGATTACTACCATATTTTCCGATTGCCTGATAGTCATTTCATCTAACTTCCTCAATTTATCCAGGATCCCCAACTGTCTCATCGCTTGGAATAACTTCTTCCTATTTATGGAGCATGTGCAAGCTTAAATTCTGTTCATATGTGTTCTGTTGTAATTGCCTCATGATAAAAATCTGGTCAACGGTCGATCTGCCCAGGCTGAACCCTCCTTGATATTCCCCTACTTGGTCAGCAACCCTTAATAGAATTAAAAATTTTGAATAAATTTCACCAGAAGGATTTTAATTCTGATTATTGCCGATAAATTCGTTAAAAGAAAAATCTTGATGAAGATCTCAAAGGGAAACGAAGATGGTTAAGGAACAATTAATTGTGTTTTTATTTACCTCATAACTGTGATGTCCAAAAATATATAGAACAGCTATTGAATATTTTGAATTGAAAAAAGAGGGGTTGGCAAATTTTCTCAATTGTTGTATGAACCACATATAATATTCTACTAAAGCTACGCTAGATGCAGCTGCAATGGCTTCTTGGCCGTGTTAGTTTGTAAAGCATTGCAGCAATAAAATCTAACAATAAAACAGAAATTTAAAAATATTTTTAGAATTTAGAATCCAGGCTAGTGTGCATCTAAAATTGTGAAACAATATTTGAAACAACAGTGTTACTCGGAGTGTACCTCGATACGACATGTGACAATATTTAAAAAAATATTCTAATTAGATAAACAACCACAGGAAATGATGGTTGTTTCCTTTAACATAATAGGGTCAACTGCTCTATTTTTCCCCTTTTTCCAAGTCGACGAAATAACACTGACTCGTTAGACACTCCAAGCAATAATTATTTGCTTCCTCACGTCTCTCGCTTCGGGTTTCACCAACATAAAACTCGTTATATGCAAACTAAATTACCCTTATACATGCTTAGCGTAGATTCTTCTATTTTTATTTATTTACGTATGCCGATGGTGGAAAGAATTGCAATTAAATACGGTGTATAAATTGCAAAACGCGTACATAATCGAATCCAAACCGTACCGACATATTTGTGTATTTGTGCAAGAGCTGGGGGTACAGTGCCGCCTTGTACATACACACGAGAAGCAAAGAAATGTGAAATTAATTTGTTACATTATTGCCCGCAGTAGCAAGCCCCGACACTATGCAATTCGGTAGCGTTCAGCGACTGAAGACCACACACAATGCTCTCAACTGCGTAATTGCTATGTTAGTTTTCAGAACGGGATGGGGAATATTACAAAGCGAGAAGTTGAACAAGGATGTCGCGATGAAATAATGTGTGTGTGAAAGGTAGTCTTTCCGCCATACACACGCCGTTGTAAAAGCTAGTTATGTTGATGTATTTTGTGACAGATGAACTGTGAATCCCATTTCAGTAAATCATTTTCTCATGAGCTTCCAAAGCGCATAGTTTCAGTTGACAGAAGTCTTCTACTTAATGTGATATGTTCACTCAAGGACTCTCCGCATTCTGTAAAGTAGCATATGTTCGTGAATATATATTCGGAAACATTCCGAATGATATATTGTATCAGGAGTATAAACCTACGGATAAAAAGGGGATAGAAGGAATTGCAAAACTTTTATCGAGTTATAAATTTGTTTTCAAGTTTCTTGTATGATGTAGATGTATGTTTTACAGCAGCTGATATATTATTTTAAGATATTACGTTTTCTTTTAGATAAATTGCTTAGCGATGGTTCGTGAGAGTATAATCTCTAGAATAATGTGATCCACTCCTTAATTGCATCAAAGATATCCGTAAATTTTCTAACTGAAGTACTAGAGTGTATCAAGATGGAGATGCCACTGCACCACTGCAGCTGCACCCAACACAGATTAAGAAATTAAAATTCAAAACATTGAAACTTGTTCTATGTTTCTTCTACATATATTACAGGTAAATTTCGGTAAATCCAACCACTACAACTTGGAAGTGGATGATGATGTTTGGAGTTACCGGAAATAAATATTTCATTAACTGTTTCTCGTAAAAGGCTTAGCTTTTGGATCAATATTGAGAACAATTAGGGTAACTTCATGACGAAATAGGAAAGAAAATAGTGAAAGGAAACTAACAGGAGAAACTTTTCCGTTTTGGCCATCTGGAAAGGATATAAAAGATTTTTTGATTGAATTTCAAGAGGAGAAGGGCTGGAGTGGTAAGCAGGTCAAGAATAGAACTCACTACACATTTTGAGAAACTTTGACAATCATCACTATAAGTCATAACTCACCAAAAAATAGAATTCCAGTAACTCCAATCACTATAACTTTACGTGGATGGTGATGTTTACAGTTACACAGGAAATAAATGTTTCATCAGCTGTTTCTAGTAGAAGGCTGATCCTTTGGATCAACATTGAGAACAACTACGGTAATTTTATCTGGGCAGGATATGAAAGATTTTTTTGATTGAATTTCAAGAGGAGAAGGGCTGGGATGGTAAGCTCAAAAATGGCCAGAAAAAATGTGAGAATTCATAACACTCTTTGAGAAATCCTGCAACAAACCAAAAAAATAAATCGAATTCCGGTAGCTTCAACCACTACAATTTTTGCGTGGATGGTGGTGTTTACAGTTAAAAAGGAAATAAATATTTCATCAGCTGTTTCTAGTAAAAGGCTGAGCCTTTGGATCAACATTGAGAACAACTACGGTAATTTTATCTGGGAAGGATATGAAAGATTTTTCTGATTGAATTTCAAGAGGAGAAGTGCTGGGATGGTAAGGAGCTCAAAAATGGCCAGAAAAAATGTGATAATTCACAACACTTTTTGAGAAACTGTTTACACAGGAAATAAATATTTCATTAGCTGTTTCTAGTAGAAGGCTGATCCTTTGGATCAACATTGAGAACAACTACGGTAATTTCATCTGGGAAGGATATCAAAGAATTTTTTGATTGAATTTCAAGAGGAGAAGGGCTGGGATGGTAAGGAGCTCAAAAATCGCCAGAAAAAAATGTGAGAACTCACAACACTTTTTGAGAAACTCTGAAACAGACCAAAAAAATAAATGGAATTCCGGTAACTCCAACCACTAACAATTTTTGCGTGGATGATGGTGCTTACAGTTACACGGGAAATAGATATTTCAACAGCTGTTTCTACTAAAAGGCTGAGCCTTTGGATCAACATTGAGAACAATTACGGTAATTTCATCTGGGGAGGATATGAAAGATTTTTTTGATTGAATTTCAAGAGGAGAAGGACTGGGATGGTAAGGAGCTCAAAAATGGCCAGAAAAAAATGTGAGAACTCACAATACTTTTTGAGAAACTCTGACAATTATCACTATAGGTAAGGATACACCAAAAAGTAAATGGAATTTATCGCCCAAGACATCCAATTGAATGGGAATTAGATTATCTAACTTGCTCTCAGAAGACAGAAAACTTAAAATTAGAACATTTTAATGTATTTAAACGATCTTTGGAAACTGTTCTACTACTACTCTAGCCAGGAATTTCTTCTGGCAAAAATTTGTGGGAAGCAGATCGTAAATTTTAAGTCCTAAAACTCGTTATAGTTTAAACATTGTTATTGTATGATAAATACAGCTTAAGATTTCTCAAAACATATTCGAGAGGGCAAGTTGTAGAACTTGAAGCTTCAGATCTGCAGGCAAATGTACAAAGTATAGAGTGCGACAAAATTGAGAGTTGTAATGTACCTCATGTACAGTCTGTCCAGAGAACAGTTATTCAAAAACTAAAAATTTATTAACTGGTAAAAACTACATACAAAATACTACTATGTATTATACAGGGTGTCGAATGAATAGTGTAGGAAAAATAAACAGTATAAAACTAATGTCACAAGAAAGGTAAAACCAAAAAAAAAAAATTCGATCATATATTAATTTAACTTTTCTTTTAATAATTACCAAATTTTGTTAAATAAATTTTATTGAATCCGGACCTGACACGTGTGTACAAGAAAAAAAGAGACGCTGCCAAAATTTCTAATAGACATAAATAGATATTTTTTATGCAGTTGAATGATATGTAAATAAATGTTTATTGTACTCTATGAATGCATTTGTTTACGAAGCTTCTTTGCTGCACTATGAATTGCAGATGTGATCTTTTCACAAGTATTCTATTTATAACAAGGTCACACATTTACTACAGATTTAGAGAATATTAAAGTACAACGATATATTATTACCTAATGATCTGGGAATTAATCATTAAGATAATTAGATTAAAATTATGGCTATGTACTCAGTATTCGTATAACTTACCATAATGTACACATCAGACAACGAATGTCTGTGAATGACTCAACATTCTGCCGGTGTTGCCCATCCATTTATGCGTTGCGCTCGAACAACAGGGCCGGACTGAGATTGAAAAATATTATTTTCTCGTTATTGCGTAGACATAAATTATTAATTTTAACCACTTTTATTTTCATAGACTATTCAGTAGACACCCTGTATTAATAAAGGGGCCATGCTGGGCATGCTGTCCACTAACTTCTCTGCATTAGCTGTTTGAGAAGAGCGCTATATTTGGGAACATGTTTTCTTTGAAGTCCACGTTTCATGATCGATCATACATTTTAGATGGAATTCGCGTCCGATAACTGTGGTGGCCAATCTGTGGTCGTTACACCATTTTCATGTTTCCAATCTGCACAATGACGGTTGCGATGTTTTGGGCCCTTGTCTTCCACCAGTCTTCAAATTTTATTTGAGCTTCCAAACCACTTATTCACCGATCTCAGAAGTCCTGTTTTATACAGCTTAATCACCATTGTGGCGTTCAAATTGCTGCTGAAAATGAATAGAATCTCAAAATATCGCCGCTGTTTTTGCACACATTGGACCCACTAAACAATTTGGAGAATTATCCAACATATACATACATACCAAGATGCTATAGTGCTGAAGCTTTCTTGATCAGGATACTGCGTGTATTAGAATACCGTTGAGTCAGTATTGTTGTCAGTTTACGAAAATATTGTCACTATAAATAATACAATGTTAAGACGCCTCAACGGCTACGTTATCTGGGATGATTTTCAAAAATCATGCGCCAATTAGGTCGGCTTTCTTGAAGTTTAAAATGATGGATTCCTTTATTTGCATCCGCATTATCTTATCTGTGTTTGTAGCAAATTTACAAATTCTGTCAAAATATATCATTATTTCATTATGAATTGGCCAATTTACGTTAAAAATTGCTTACAAAATATATGCAAACACGAAGAAATATGTTTTCACAGCTGAGTGCCAACATGAGGAAATATCCGTCTAATTTCTTTGCGATAACTTATAAATTTAACGCAAATGTATAAATGTACATAATTGATACTATTAACAACAAACGTACAATATTCGACTTCCGTCAAAATCCTGATAACATTTCAAAGGATGAACGATTATAAATGCGATACGTCCGAGAATAAAAAATGGGCCAGCAGATATCCGACATCCAACAGTGCCAAACATAATCGTTCCATTGTGCGTTGATCAATTGACGTGACCTGCCTCTATATGTTAACTGTCAGGGGATCGCTATACACTTGCTGCACTCGCTCGACACCTATTTCCTGTTTCCGTGCTAAATAAATAGAATTAGAATATAATTGCGAATTGATTATTTCCCAACTTAGTTAAATGTGTAGCGACCGCCGATGATGAATGGGATGATAATATTCTTGCGTGTGCATTTACATAATTGCGTCAATCTTCGTCAATGTATGAATTATGATGCAACCAAATTCAGATACTAACAGTTTACAGACTGTCTACGTCTTCGATATCAATTTTCCGGTTATTGGAGCTGCGTCGCTTTTTGCTGTCAACCCTGAGCGCATTTCCGATTCCCTTCTCTAAAATATCGGACCTGTTTGCTAATTTAAATCTCGATTTAAACTGAACCGGAACGACTATTAACAATAAATCAGTACAACGCCCTTAGTAAAGGACAGCGGAGTTGGCGCTTTTGGTTCCCCCTTTTTTATTCAACGTTGCATAGTCAGAACTCAGATTCCATCTCCGTGATTTAAATAGGAGAGATTTCCAATTGGTTTGGCTCGAATTAATTCATGTTTGAATCTATTTTCCAGATATTTTTTCCACTTTTAGGTCAATTCAAACGCTATGCGATTAAAAGTCAATTCATTCCAGAATCTTCTGGAATAAATTGAAAATAATTCACGTTGACACTAAATTTATTAGTTTAATAAATTTCAAACTAACTTAACCTCCTCCGAAACACCTTCAAACAACAGACATTCAACGTCATACTATCACGGAACTACCTTATATAGTGCCCAGACAAAAGGGAACTTTGCACGAACTCCGGTTTGTGTCGCCGGCGTTCTAGAAACTTTCGCCTCCTAATTACCGATTAATTGGATGTGTATCAGTTACGCTGAAATTATAACTTATTACCGGCTAATGAGCGGTTCTCGGCGAAACTTAGTTCGCCTCGGCCGGCGCGAGGGGGCGCGTCTCGATTACCATGTTCGTGCTGTACGTGTAAACCCGGAAACCGTCTTTAAATTATCGCGGCAATTCAATTCGGTTTAGTTATTATTGAGTGGATGAAAGAGGGTACCCCCACACCCGGTAATAATGTACTACCAGCCGCTATCCACACCGCACCGTATAGAATTAGATGATTTAATTAATAATTACTAGATGGTGCTCGTGTTTGATGTACGTTAATTAATAAATTATTAGTTTCAGTAAGTTGACAGTTAGAACCTATTAATTATGATGTAGTTTCTTCTTTTTTAAATAGATTGCCCCCTATAGATTGCATGTTGTTAGCTAAAAATTAATTTCAAGCTAACTATCTGCCAACGATTGGCGATCAAACAGGAATCGAAGCTAGTTAAGCATTTAGTTGCAAAAGCAATACATGAATCTTTTGAAAATGGTGGGAAATATAAGGAAGAAACACCTGGAAGCATATGACCAGGATGTGGAGGTACTCATATCATTAGTGAGCACTAAGAAAATTGCCAACAGATTAGGAAAGAGGAGTAATAGATCTAGTTTATAGAAGAAGAGAGACCACATAGGAGGAAGCAACTTCAATAAAGTTCAATAACAATCAAGTCTCTTCAAGTGGTTTTGATAAACGTGTTTAGTATAGAAGACCAAACATCCATTCCAAAATTAATTAGGAAGAACCGCACAAAATACCTCATAAAGACAGAACACTAACATAATTGAAAGACCTAATGCAACGTCAACAAGTTTTTTGTTGTACTTACAATCCTAAAAATGATGTTGGTGAGAAAAATTGTAAGCATCACCCCCATAAGAGGTTTAAGAAATCAGAAAGTAAGCCACAAACTAGAAGTGGAGAGACAGTGATAAACATAGTCGAAAGAAACTAGTTAGTAAGTAGGTTGGTTCCATAAACCTAACGACTCATACAGAATCTGTCAAGCAAAAGCGACTTCCAAAAATTTGAGGAGAATCCAATCACGAAATAAATGATTACTTATTTTGATTTTTGCAGTACAAAATAGATTAATAGGTAAACAATCCCATCACCTCCTCAGCCATCTAGAGAAGAAACTTAACTCATCCAATTTGAGAAGCAAATCCAAGTTGCAGCAGCTGCAGAGAGATGCTACAGCCACAAGTAACGATCTCGAGGTGGTGGTCTTTAAATGCTCCAAAATGGGTCCGTTTTAATAGATTCGTGCATTAGTTAGGATGGTTTTATTGTCAATGCAATGCTGGTTCTCTTTGAATTCTGACAATATTCAGTACACTTTCTAAGTTAAAAATTAATCTGAAGCCAACGTAACAAAAATCAAAGATTTAGATGCGCAAACACTATATGAATCTTTTGAAATTTTTTGGAAATATATGGAAGAAAAATCTGAAAGCATATTAGAAGAAATAAACAAAATTGAAATTGGTAAGAAACCAGGATGTGGAAGATCACTGTTAAGATACTGATACCCTTGATGAGTGCCAAGCAAACTAGAAGCAACTTCAATAAAGTATCTTCAAGTGATTTTGATAAAAGTGTTCTAAAATCAATTAGGATAAACCACACAAAATACCGCATAAAGGCAGAATACTAACATAAATGGAAGAACTAATGCAAAGTCAGGAAGTCTTCTGTGGTAGGTATTACAATCTTAAAATTATGATTACCAAAATAATGGCAGAAAGCTAAGTGTACAGAGGATTAAGAAATCAGGAAGTAACTCACAAATTAGAAGTAGAGAGCCTGTTATAAACGTAGTAGAAAGAAACTAGTTAGTGAGTGAATCTTTTGAAAATGTTGGGAAATATATGGAAGAAACACTTGGAAGCATATAACCAGGATGTGGAGGATCACTGTTGAGGTACTGATATCCTTAATGAGCACTAAGAAAATTGTCAACAGATTAGGTAGTAGGAGTAATAGATCTAATTTATAGATAAGGGAGACCACACAGGAGGAAGCAACTTGAATAAAGTTCAATAACCATCAAGTCTCTTCAAGTGGTTTTGATAAACGTGTTTAGTATAGAATATTAAACATCCATTCTAAAGGAAGAACCGCACAAAATACCTCGTAAAGGCAGAACGCTAACATAATTGGAAGAACTAATGCAACGTCAACAAGTTTTTTGTGGTACTTACAATCCTAAAAATGATGGTGAGAAAAATTGTAAGCATCACCAGCATTAGAGGATTAAGAAATCAGGAAGTAAGTCACCAGTTTGTAGTAGAGAGCCTGTGATAAACATAACAGAAAGACACTAGTTAGTAAGTGGGTTGGTTCCATAAACCAAGCGACTCATAAAGGATATGTCAAGCAAAAGCAATGCCCAAAAATCTGGGAAGATCCCAAACACGAAATAAATGATTACTTATTTGGATTTTTGCAGCAAAAGGTATGGAGATTAATGGGCAAACAATCCACCACCTCCCCAGCCATACCATTTGACAAGCAAGTCTAAGTTGCGCCAACTGCAGAGAAATGCTACAGTCATAAGGTGGTGGTCTGTAGATGCTCCAAAATGGATTCCTTTTTTTGTCGTCTTTCGAGAATATTGTGTGTTACATGCAAGGCTATACTATACAAAACTGCGTTTTCTTTACGAGAGTCTCTAACACGCGATGGAGAGGGGAGGAGGAAAAGAGGGAAGGGGGAGGGAGAGGGGAATGAAAGATGGATAAAGAAAGTCATCAACTACGCTAGAGACACAAATCTGTCAGGTATTCACCTCTAACCTAAATTTCTCATAATTGGTAATAAAATTCCATCAAATCTTCCAAGAATGTATGCCTTGGGAATGCTACAGCAGCTAAACCGCCTTGGATTTAATGGAAGCAAATTTATCAAACTTTTTTCTGTCTCTTCTAGACTTTTTGCGTAGTTTGAAATCCTGATTCTGAACTATCTATCTGAACAATCTTCAAACAGTTGAACATCTTGAACGCATAAGATATTGCTCCCAGCATTTTAAAGAAATATTGTCGTCAATAGTGTGATAACTTGCATGCATGATGGTCTTCCGATCATCGCCTCACCATGAACGTACTTTTAGATGAAGATCTACTGGGTATTTAGCAAAGCAACCACCACAGAAGCCCTCACTGATTCAATCCTTTCTAAATATCAGATTAAATAGTTGTGGACTTTGGAAATCTGTTATATTTCAACTAATTTGACCCATCCTTCTACCGGGTTCTTTAAAATAGGTATCAGGCTAGATATCTACATAATTTTGGTGTGTCCAATTACCACAAGAAAGTTTGCTTGGATAGAAAATCCTGCCCATACGATTCTTTCTTAAAACACTGTCGACTTTTGTTCCAGCAAAAAATCGCTGATAAAAACTCACATTTACGTCAGAATTCAGCGTTGCCGCATTTACATTCGCAATTTCCCAATACGCGTACCCTCACACATTCGTCACGGCAACATTAAAAATGATGCGTCCATCGTTGCGCGTACACGTCGATTATGAGTTATTAGCGTTCGAATAATCGCCCGGACGGGCTTGTACCGCCTCGGTCGGAGGAGAACCGTATTTTATTTTGGCGGCGACGGCAAAATTCACAAATCATTGCGGTGTACGTCGATATACCCCGACCGACCGGCAGTTGTACCTGTATTTGCGCGTACATCAGCGATAGTATAGGTATATTGTACACGTGCGTTCAGCCGGAGTCGATTTACATATGAGCACCGTATAAATCTTTTTGATTGATTACATCACCGTAACGACCAAGTAGAATCGAACGTTTTTGCAATGCTGCTCGATTATTCCCTTTAATTTTATTTAGAGTTTTGTTCGGTGGGATTGATGTATGATGTTGGTGCGTTTTGCAAGTTTAGTTTGAAATGATAGATGTTACAGTCGACTCTACTGTGAATCAAGAAAAGGAGCCACAAAATTCTGGGGGTTTTCTGGTAGATCTTAAGATTGCAGAAAAGATTGCGTAACACCAGTTCATTTCAGAAGCAGCCATTTTAGTTCCTAACGCTTAATTACCCCAGTCCACCTTATTTTTCTTCTATAGGTATAGTGATTGGTTCGCAACGATATAATGGCAATGTCCAGTTAAATCGAATCCAAACCCAAACCCAAAAAAAGAACTTCATGTATCGTGAAGGAACTGTAGTGTTAACCTAGCAGGCTTCCAATATTAGATTTTCTTGAAAATAAATTTTGAAAAGTAGTAGAAGTTGAATGGAATCTAAAGACTATTACTGCACCACGCTAAAAGACTAATTAATCTTACCCATGAAGTGATAGCCTCTATAAAACAACCTTATTTGGTTTGGACAGGTACCAAAATCATCTAATCCCACTAAACTGGTTTAATTTTTGCTAGTGTTTTAGCTTCGAAACTGTGGAGGTGAAAGTGGTGCAATGCTTGAGCTTAAACTAAGTGATCCAAAGGCTTAGGGTTTGAAAAGTTGTCCACAATTAAAATAGAGTCATCCTCAATACTTGCCCTGTTGTATTTCGACAAATGCTTGAAAAATATTTTCAGAAAATAGTCTTGGTCGTTGATGGGGTAGCTCCTAATGCATCTGATCTAGAAGCTAATTCCTCATATTTTGTTTAAGGATATGTGGCAAAATGGGCCGTAGCTACCATCAATAACTGCAAAGATTTTCATTGACTTTGCCCACCTGTAACAAAAATTTCGGTTACTATTTGCTTCAGAAATTTTGTTAGATGAGGATGACTTCAGAAAAATTAAAAGACATCTGGATTGGTTTCGAAATCAACTGTCTTACCAGCGAAGCTGCCTTTAGGAATATCCATAAATTATGCAAGGCTAAATAACTTTTTGGGCATTCCATGGTTATCACAATAGTAATTGATAAAATTTATGAACAAGGAGTACCTAGCCCAATCTCGTTTTCAATAAATTTTATGCTTTCTTTGTCGCTGTAATTTATAAGAGATCTACTGTAGTCTAGAGCGTCTTTATCAAATAAATTTAAATCTCAACGGCCACAGCTAGGAATAGGTATTGTAATTTTTTCGAGGTTTTCGTCTTTGAAAATTGTGGAAGACCATAATGCACAATGATTCTCCCAAAATTGAAATACCATTTCGGATCCAAAGGCCTAGGGTTTGAAAAGCTGTCCAAACTTAAAAGAGAGTCATCCTCAATACTAGCCCTGTTGTGTTTCGACAAATGCTTGAAGAATTTTTCAGAAACTAGTCTTGGTTGTTGATGGAGAAGCTTCTAACGCACCTAATTTGGAAGCTAATTCCTTATATTTTTTTAAAGATATATGGCATGATGAGCCGTAGTTACCATCAATAATTGCAAAGATTTTTATTGACTCTGCTCATCTGTTACAAAAATTTTGGTCACTATTTGCTTCAGAAATTGTGTTAGATGAGAATGACTTCAGAAAAATGAAAAGACTGATGATGGATTGGTTTCCAAATCAACTGTCTAATCAGCGAAGCTACGAAGGATGCTGCTTTTAGGAATATCCACAAATTATGCAAGGCTAAATAACTTTTTGGGCATTCCATGGTTATCACAATAGTAATTGATGAAATTTATGAACAAGGAGTACCTAGCCCAATCTCGTTTTCAATAAATTTTATGGTTTCTTTATCACACAAATTTAAATCTCAACGGCCACAGCTAGGAATAGGTACTGCAATTTTTTCGAGGTTTTCGTCTTTGAAAATTGTGGAAGATCATGGTGCACAATGATTAGTGGGTGGGTCCTTCTTTTAAATCGATCTTCTCTCATCTTGGGAGAAGAAGTGATCAAGTTGGATGACCAATAGAATCACTGGATCTGACTAAATTTAGTTTTAAATCTTTTAAGATTAGGTAAAAGAACTGTTCGATCTTCTTGGGAGAAGATCAATTTAAAGGAAATACCCACCCACCAGTCATTGTGCACTATGGTCTTCCACAATTTTCAAAGACAAAAACCTCGCCAAAATTGCAGTACGTATTCCTAGCTGTGGCCGTTGAGATTTAAATTTGTGCGATAGAGACGCTCTAGACTACAGTAGATGTCCTAAGATTGAAATACCATTTAGGAATGAATTTTCTTTGTGGCACACCTGGAGTCCATGACTCAAGGAAAACTTTACGTTTAGAAACAGTTCTTTTACATAATCGTAAAACTAAATTTAGTCAGATCTAGTTATTCTATTGGTCATCCAACTTGATGACTCCTATCAATCCATCTGCCATAATATTATTGATTCGAAAAGTATGTAATTTCATGGATATGAACTGGAACTTCGTTGTAATAAATGGTGCCTTCTTATAGCAGGAATCCAGCTTTTTGCAGAAAATTTACGTAAAAGGTGCTTGGTGTTAAACAATTTGGCAAAACAACCAGACCTAGTAGGCGTAGGTTTCAAAATATCAAATCTCAAAAACTGATCTTCATACTCGCATAACGGAAGGCGTCCAAAATAGATATAGATCTCCTCGAATATTAATTTAATATATCTAAACCCGTGAACAGGCTTACACACTCTTAGACTACAATGCAATTAGATCGAATCGCTGCTGCATTAAAAAAAAGAAAACGAAACAAAATGGCGAAAAAAATGAACCCGGCTTTATTAACAGCTAACGTTAGTTATTACAGGTAGGCATGTGATCTAACGATCTTGTGGTAATAACAGTTTCCGGTAATTGCTCGACCGCATCAAAACACCGTAGACAAGTACTACTTACTTATAATAGAAAAGAGACATACTAATTAAATTAATCAGGAAGTGCATGATTACTTTTTGTATATTGCAGACTTTTTGTAGTTCATTTTTCACGTCCTTATCGAATATAATGAATCGGTAGCGATTGTGTAGGTATCTAAATGAAATCTTAACTTGATTCAGCTTGGATATAATATTCTATTAAATATAAATTCAAATTTCGCGGCACCTGGATCTATATTCTCAATGGAATTTACGTTTTTAACGTGAACAATCTAGAAAAGTCTGTTATTTCTGCATAAATAGCCATAAATAAAAAAAGTATAGTTTACATAATACACAAAATATATTTTTTCGGTTAAATTCGACTTTAATAACAGATTACTCACAATTTTCCGCATCATTTAGTATATAATTTGGACCGGCGATATTTATGACAGTAATGATATAATTGATCCTGATGTGACGTGAATGTAGTAATTTAATAAAAAAAGAATAAATGCATTTTGTGCTCAGAGTTAATTTCGCATTAAATTTCCATATTATTATGATTAATCATTCATCCGAGAATTTTGAATTTACGAGAATAATGTTGGCTATAAATTGTCCTTCTTAAATTTGGCTTCATTAACGAATTGTTTACATTTAATTCCGTCAATCTAACAAAAGAATTCGTTCCATCTAGATCAAATTTAAAGAGAGAATTGTAGGTAAAATCTCTAGCGAGAAATTTACCACAAAGCTAAAAATTTCAAGTTGTTATTTGGGTTGCATACAAACTTCTGTAAGGTTTATACATTCGCGTCAATGGATGCCCAGTTACTACGTCTCTAATCTTTAGTAATTTGGTAATATTTAAAGATATTTTTGCAACTATTCACGTCAATTTTATCTATCAAAAATATATTAAATATTTATTATTTATTAGATAATCTGTGGTAAAAAAGAAGCAAGCCTGTTATGAATGATATGTGATGAAGTTTTGTCCATCATGTCTGCCGTGGGTGAAGACCATGACTTTACTAATACAATTAATTTTGATCCGCTCAAACGGTATCCTAGATGATGGATTGATAGAGGTGGTCTACTTAGAAAGTTGTGGTTTGCAAATTAATGCAAAACCTATCATCTTCAAAACTGTCTGAGAACTCTGTACAAACAGCTAAGATTGGAATCTCATTCTGAGCACTGAAATTGATTCTCCCTCCGTTCTAATTCCAATTCCTATAACTTTGATCGTTTCCTACGTGAGGATAAACTCTCCTCGTTAGAGCTTTAAAATGGTGTGGATGGGGTTAGGAGGGTGGCACAGTTCAAGAGGATGGTGTACAAAGGATTAAGAAATATCGTTCTTGACAAAGCCTATTACTGTTATCTAAGACGAATCCTTTTTAGTCGTTCAACCCCTAGCCTTTATCAAATTGTTTTGTTCTGGACTGTGGTAAGGTTTTGACGAATGATGACGATGATCATAATCATCGGATCTCGCATTTATTATAATTTTTTGGTGATCTGCCTAGGTTGCAAGCAATGATCTAGGCAGACCACTGCTGGGACCTCGATTCTGACTGTTTTTGGCTACAATGCTTCAATGTGCTATTTTTTTTTGATAGCAATGCCAACAATTTAATGTGTTTTATATTGGCTTCCAACCACTACTCAACTTTTTTTCGATGATGCAGTTTGCTGAACCTATCCAATTGTTGTAAGCAACAATAACGATATACTTCTCTAAAAAGAAATTGACGTACCAGCCGATGATGGTGGCTCTAATGTGGCCACCTCTGTATGTACTGCCACTTAAACTTATGATGATTATGTGCAGCCGCTTAGAAAAATCGTTTGACACACCTGCTAGATTGTAAGGAGACCAGTTTCGACCATTGCCATGCTTCATTGGTGATATTCTTTAAATTGCAGAAGATTGCTATTCTATTTTTAGGCAAACTTTAGTAGCATTCCCGAACTTTTAAACAGTTCCAACTCGTTTTAAGTGAAAAATCTCTCTGATGTATCAAACCTCATTTTTGTCCCTTTCCCATGGGTGGTAAGCCTCAAACGAAAGCTCAGTCAAAAGACCTCTTGAGCGCTCATGTTGTTTTAAACCTCTCAACTCGGTTTCACTCAAAAAAACAATTGTGTGAGTTGGTCCAAAATTAATTTTCCTAGTCTGGATTAATATATGTAGTCTCATGAATGAATTTCTTGGGCACCTCCACAGCTTCTACATTGGGGAGAGCTTGTTAAGCCCATGCAATGCATGTGTTTGTTCAGTCTGCAGTGCCCAATCAAGATGCCTGTGAGTACTCTTAGCCTGGGCCTGGTTATAGAGGCAGCTTTCCCAACTTTATCCTGATGTGGGCATCTCTGGTCGTGTAAATGATCCTTCACTGATGTTCTGGCTAGACCATCAGGAAATTCATTTGCACTAATTTCAGAGTGGCTAGGCACCCATCCCAAGGTGATGCCGTTCCAAAACTTAGACAAAACTATTTTCTTCACATTCCAACTTTTTAGACAATCCATACCAACCACATCCATTTGAATGGAAAATAAAATATTATGGGATTGCATAGACACAGACTTCAGGCGCAGCAATAAATGATGTGTCTGTCTGGGACTCTTACCTATTAAGTAAAGAAAAAGCTTATCCATACGTTCTTCTATTTGCTTCATGCTCAAAACACACTAGGCATAAAGCAATTTGGTGTTTGAATTCTAAAGACGCGTCCATTTCCAAGAATCAATTAAGTCACCAGAAGTTGTTAGATGTGCTGGGGTCCACTATGTTATCGCATGATTGAGGAAATAACTGGTTTAGAGCAGTTTTTGAAAGCAGTTTAGGTGGTTTTAAAAGTTAAACAGTTTAGCTGGTTGTTCAAGTAGCATCACTAGCTCAGTGCTATGGGTTGGAACTGAATTGCTTGCGAATCTAGCTCTTAACCAGCTAAGTTGTTAGTGGAACGAGCACAAAGTTGGAGCCATCAATTGACACAACTCATATAGTGCTCTAACCTTATGCCTCTTCCTATTCCATGCACGCTTCAAACTACGACAACACGAATTGTATTGCCACCTTTCGACATTGTATTTCTCATTTTATTCTTCGATTTTTACCAAAACAATTTACATCATCATATCTCACAGACTGTCTGAGAAGCGTCAAGAAACAATAACCAATTTGACGCATACATTAAAATACAAATATAAACATACATTTTCGTTGGCGGCTACCTGTAACGCAATCATAAATTACCTCATGCCTTTTACTTTTGTACATATGGTGAGCATTAACTACAGGATGTAATACCCATGCAGTTAAACACGTCGTATTTCAAGTAATTTATAAATTTTTAACAGCATTCGAATCTATACGGCTGTATATGGAAAAGATTATGCTGTAGGTCTTGTAGGCCGGTTATACAATGTTACCTGTTTGGAATATGAAATATATTACTCCTATCAGTGTATGTACATACGATGTATTAGAACACAATTTTTCCACGTGATTCTTTATTCATTTATTTCCAATATATTACCGTCTAATACGTTACCAGGTAATAATCTCAATTGTTACATCTAGCATGACTAACTTGAAACGTTTTCATGCTAAAACGGATTTGTACGGTATCGAAAATGGAAACGGCCTGAAAAGTACCCCCTGCGGCAGCCTTTTGTCGTCGCTGAATTCGATACGGATGCACTTAACAAGTTTATATTTTGAAACAAATACACCAAAATGTCAAAACATCGTTTCGAAGGTAGTTGAAAGA
>SMLS01076422.1:0-32574 GCA_004785975.1 Popillia japonica
TCGCGAGCTACTAAACATGAGGCACTACTAGACATGAGGTGGGGATATCCGCTCAGCAGTCACGTTCACTTTACAACCGGAACGTACGGCTACTCGCGAAAATTCGCCGCGAGGTTATCTTTTTAATAAAGAAAGTGCAAAATGTTAACAATAAACTAAAACAAAATAACAATGAACAAGATGGAATTTAAGTTTATAATAAATTTTAGAAGTGTCCTCCTTGTCTTTCAAGGCAATAACCACGGCGATCTTAACAGCAACGCAGGGTGTTATGAATAAATTCTGGGTTTATCCCGTTACATGCAGTACGTATACGGTCTTTCAATTCGTCCAACTTACGTATTTGAACATTGTTGTAAATTTTACTTTTCAGGTAACCCCAAAGAAAGTAGTCACTAGGAGACAAATCAGCTGATCTTGGAGGCCATGAGGCCCAATTCTGGCAATCCAGCGTCTTGGGAACGTATTATATAAAAACATCCTGATGGCGTTAGAGAGAGTGTGTGAGAGTTGACTTCACCGTTTAAAGTAAATGTAGCTTCATCAGTAAATGTTATTTTATTTAAAATTTCTTCATTTTTATTTAAAGTGTTGAACATTACTGCACAAAAATCAGTTCGCATTATTTTATCTTCCTCGAAAAGCTCTTGATGGTTTTGTATTTTATACGGCTTATATTTGAATTCTTTCAGGGTTTTATACACCGAAGTGTATGATATTCCGAAATGCCTAGCTACATTTATGAGTGATCCTACAGGCCATTTCTCTACATAACATAGGATATTTAGCTTCATGAGCTCTGTTAAAACATGATTGTATTTGTTCATCGTTTAAATGAATTACTATTAATTTTCAATACAATGTATTTAAAATACGTGTATAAAAATTGTGAACTAACTAACACTAAAATAATGTGTTCTTTATTCCATGGTAACGATTTAAGAATTACATCTAAAGCCTGTTTGACACGACCTTAAATTTACGCGAAAATTTACGAATTTACGAATTTTCTAACAAATTTACAAAAGAATTTATGATTTTCTGTTTGCAACGTAGGTACACCAAATTTTCAACACAATTTTTACTTGCACATGTTTATTAAAGAGTAGTTGGTGTTTACATATTGATGTAATCAAACTAAAATTTGACGTATTTAGTAGACTTTGACGATATTTCAATTTAGCAGTAATACTACTATCACAATTACATTGTAATTGATTGTAATAGTAATACTTGATCCTTTGACCACGACATTGGAGTTATTGGAGGTTATGTTTGTATCTGTTGATATCTTCATCAATGGAACAATGTGCGCAGTTTTATCGCGCAGATTTACTGACACATTTAGGACAGGTTCTAAATAATTTACGAATAAATTTAGTAGTAAATTTCTTTACATAATTTTCTGTTTGCAACGTGTCATATCATTTATTCGTAAATTTTCTAGTAAATTTTTGCGTAAATTTAACGTCGTGTCAAACAGGCTTATGTATGTATTTTTGTTTTTGATGTACAACTGGTTGCTTACCATGCTGCTAATGCATTGACAATTATCTTTTTATGATTACACATAGGGGAGGTGCATATCTGTAATAATAAAAAAAGAACCCGGTATATTTACATCTACAAACAATTCCTTCAGATAATTTCATGAAACTACAAAGATCCGTTTAATGTTAGTTGAAATTTTTTTGTCAGTAAGTATTGAACTACGATAGAGATTTTGACAGTTTATTTAATGATGGAAAAAATTTTAGAGAACTTTTAAAGCACACTCCTAAAGAAATCTTGTCTTTCTTGATCTATTGGTAGCTCTGGATTTTCTATTTCTTTTAACGACCTACCTAGCGGGATTAGTATTTTGACAGTGAGTACCATGTATGTATATGTGGTGTTGTGGTCATAATACACTGCGACATGAAAGATCTGTTGTGTCCTCCATTCTCGCTGTGTTTACAGCTGGCCAACTAGTCCAATTCCAAGTGTAGGATATCGGAAGGCCTCATATTAGGTAGTTTTCCCTCTTCATTTCATGTACTCCTATGTGCAAAGCACTTGAGTTGCACAGTGCAGAAAAGTTTGAGAGTAGATGGATGGATGATTCGTCCTCTTCCCCACAAAATCTGCATTCGCCATCTTTTGTTATTCCGAGCCTGCTTAGGTGTCCGCTCAGTTTGCAGTGGCCTGAGGGGATACCTGTCAAAATGCGAATATTCGCTTTACTGAGCTTATGCATTCTGAGGATCTCGTTTAGTTGTATGTTCCCAGAAGAGTTTTAGCTTGCCTCATACCGTAGAGATTCTCCCAGTATTTGGATTTTGCTCTAGTTCACATTTGAGCTTCTCCAGTATTACACTGTTACTTATCCCGCAAAAAGATTCAGGCCCCACAAAAGGTGTTCTGGCTCCCTTCTTAGCGAGGTGATCTGTTATTTCATTCACTTTCACTTCGGTGTGTCCCAGAACCCACAACAGTGTTACCTTATTGCTTTTGCCTAGCTCGTTTAGTTTGTCTAGGTACTCCCAAACCATTTTGGAGCTGATAACGTTGGAGTTCAACGCCATGATGGCTGCTTGACTATCAGATATTATGATAATCTCTCACTTTTCATAGCTTCTATCAATATTGAACTGGACGCATCTTTCAATTGCGTGTATTTCCGCCTGGAAGATACTTGGGTGAATCCTCAAACTTTCGGAATATTTAGTTCTATGCCGATATATCTCTATTCCAGTTCCCCAGCCGTTTTGAAGCCATCAGTCTACCATTTCTTGGTGCTACTATTAAGTTTCGAAGCGGTGTCTGTGTCCCATTCACTTCTGGTACTAAGTTTTATGGTAAACCTTTTCACAAAACTGAACCTCCTTCAGTTTGTATCATAAAAGCGTTGGCTCACAGAAACCGGGCCATTCTTAATGATTTATGTAGTTACAATTACAATCATTTTTAAAGCTTTTAGTTGTATGCCCGCAAAAAGAGAACTTTTAGATTACCATTTCAAACATGCCCTTTAATTTTTATTCAAATTTACCAATAGAAGCATTAGAAGCCTTTGGAAATGATCCAAGAGCCTAGTTTTTATTAAGATCAACAACATCCTTAAATAAGTTGCTTTGAGAAAAAAACCTGACAGACTGAGTAGAGATGCTAGAAATAAAGGAGAAAATCAGCTTTTTGTGAGACATAAAACACTAGCCGCAAAACGTTACTATTACAGATTCTCTTCTTTCAGTTCATATCTTGTTTTCCATTGCAAACTGTATATGAATTCTTATATTTTTAATTTTATAATAATAATAATGATAATAATAATAATAATAGTAATGAATATTTCTACCATATAACGTAGAAATATACATCAGGGTGAAATTTTCGGTTATGCGGGCAATAAAGAAGTCAAAGTATTGACTCATTATTAATGTCTCAATATTTCGCAGACAATTTTTTTCTGTTTCGTCAGACGAATTAAAACAGAGTGCATAGTTATGAGTGCAACAAACGGTAAACACGAGAAAATAATCATCGCGGGCAGAAAACACGGCAACTTGCACCAGTTACGAAACTTATCACAAAACAAACATTTTAAATAATTAATTATATAATAAAATCGCAATTATACTAAAAATCCAGAGGGCTGAAGTCCCACAGCTGTTATCATTTCTTATATTGAACAACGAGATTTGTGTCAAACTTGAACTTAACCTTTTTCTATTGTAATAAGCGAATTCGTTATTACAACGCTAAACTTAAATTCCATAATTTTTCTATAAACTAAGACTTCAGTAACTACTACCATAACATCGAAAATTTAGTTTTGTTGTAATGCGTTATACTCTTCGATTTGCAGCTGTATTCTTCATACCGAGTTATATCCAAACAGAAAATAACGCTGAAGGATAATAGGCAGCGCACAAAGTTTCAATCTCGACGACAGCGAAGAGGTTAATAGTATCTGTTAGTTTGCTATCACGGTACAGTAAAGCGAAAAAGAAGATCTCTTAAATTGATACGGTTTTGGCAGCAGCGTGGCGCTGTCGGAAGGCTTTCATATTGTTACATCTGGCAGCTTATTGCAGCATGTTGGGAGCGGCCGATACCATTATGTGGCAGACAATCGGAAGTTAATAGCCCAGCAAGCGTTTCCGGGACCTAGTTCCTAGTTACGCGCTGGCACAGTACGGAACGGAAGGCGAAAAGGAGGCGGAAGCTCGGATTTCTGTAGAGTTCTAAGTACGTCAAACCACTTTGCCCGGATCCTGATGCTGTTCTTTTTCGATAACGTGTTATTATAGCGCGAATTACACTAAGAGCTTAAGAGATAGACACTAGCAAAAATACTCAATTTATTTGTACGAAGAGCAGGTAAAGATAACTTATACACGGGTACATCTCAATGAAATTACGTTAGAAAAACATTGCTGAAAGTAATAATTTAATTTGCTGCTGTAGCTTACTCGATTTACTACCAAAATATTAGGGCTTAAGGAAATAAAATTTATACTACTCTTTATAAATTACTGTCACAAAGTATTGATTTGTATTTGCATATAAAACAGGGGATAATACAATAAAAGTATTTCTGTATTAATAAAGAAAATATCTGCAATAAATCATAATCTTTTCGTTACAGAAACAAACACATTTGGCGTTTAATTTTTGCCTCTCTAAATATACTGGGTGAATAGATGACGGAACGAGTTCGGCACCATTCAGTGAGCCCCCTACGTTATACCAGATCTCATCTTATCTTTTTTTGATTTGATGCAGTGTTTTAGAGATATTCTGCTGTCTCAGATAAAAAAACTCACCCGGTATATCCAATGGCTATGTAATACACTTTTGCTTAATAAAAATTGCAAGATATGTTAAATCCAACTCAGCATGTCATAAGCTTGCACAGCTGCATATCTGAAGCTTTTACCAAAATACTAACCTGGTACCGCATTTGCAGTGGCTTCTTAAATTTCTTTGCTTATCGAAGAATTTGCTCAAATATGTTAACTGAATTATCAAAGAAACATCAGTTTATGAAAACACAAACTATATTTGTGTTCTTACGAGCGAATTTACATATTTTAATAAACGATTTCCATTTGCCTTTAAACATGCTTGTATATACGTAAATATACAGGGTTATCAAAAAGTAAGGGATATATTTTAAATTATTACTTTTTAAGAAACTAAGTTAGTAACAAAAAATAAAGAAAATGTAATTGCATAAGGAATCGGGGGGAGGTGGTATCTATGGGAAACACCGCGGGATCACGAAGATTTCGCAGAAGAATGGGATAGAGAGCGGGGCCGTGTCAAATGAAAGTGTGCCGCAAATCGATGCAAGAATAAAGTCTGTAACTGACCTACGAAGATCAGGAAGACCAAGAATTAGTGATGTTCAAGTTTTAAAAGTCCTTCACTTCGATTGCAAGTGGTTTTGAAATTTTTACCGTTTAATTCTAAAAATGGATCCATATAAACTGAAATGCTGTTTGAATTAAAGGAGGCCGATTTGGCTACCAAGTTCAATTATTCTTGTGGCACATTTTACTCTGAATGGCGGCGTCAATATGCAAAACTGTAGAATCTGATCTGCAGAACATCTCGTGTGTTTAGCAGACATTTCGCAAAGTCAAGGCCATTAAGATCACCTGATCGTAACCGAGCGGATTACTGGTTGTGGCTTTGCTTAAAAAATTTAGTGTTTAGAAGGCTACCAACAGCGTTTCAGAAATTAAAAGACTTATTACGGAGCAAATTGGTGCAATTCAACCAAAAATGTTACATAATATTGTGTTCACTTTGGAGGAAAGATTGGTGATCGTACTAAGTACAACAAAATGGAGGTCATACTGAGCACCTGCCGTAACTGGTTTTGCGCATTCTAAATCCTATTCCTTCAGCAATTAGTTTATTTTTTGCTATTAACTTAATTTGTTAAAAAGTTATAATAAATTGAAATATATAGTTTAAAAAAGTGATAATAAAAATAATAAATAAGAAATAGTTATAATAATTCAAATTACTTTATGATAGCCCCATATATATTCATAGAACTCACGCTCAAGTTACTGATTCTTATGATATTTCCTTGAGAGAATCTTACCTACGGTTTCATCGACTATAGCGTCGCAAAATCCCGAGCAAGGAGCTACAGCTGTTGCGCATGGTAATATTGTAATCTATAAAGTAAAAGAAGTAAGATGGAAGTAACGCAAGACATCGCAAAAACAGCTCTCGATGTTATAAAAACTACGAAATAACGCTGATATGTCCGTTTTTTTAAATAGCTTTGAATGAAGAGTTCAATAATATCAATGTGATTACCTGTGAAAGTATTATCGGATACTAATTAATAAACGAACTTTTATTTTAAATGTATCCAATCTATGGAATTACTTTAAACAACGATTGAAACTCATTCAACTGTAGTAAAAGTAAAACTATAGTTGTGAAATAAAGATAGGGTTCTTAGTTGCAATTTTTGCAATCGTAGTCGTATTTCCTTTTTATTAAAGAATTGTTGGTTGCATGTCTGCAACATCTACACACATTCAACATTTGAAACAGACTTACTCAGATTGCGGTTTGCACTCATGTTAAATATCGCCTATCGCTACACCTGCTCTGCGCTAGATACATATGTTTGTTAAAACACAGTAGCGCTACGAATATTTTATAAATATCTTTGTCATTTTTTTCTTACGTCTGGGAAGGAATCTGCGCAACATATTTTGGATGTAAGTTTAATAAAAAATATCCTTAAACTTAATTATTTTAAACAACATTAAGGAAAATTATATATTTCTCAATTTTGAAGAAATATGTATCTATTCTTCTTAACTGGCCCTCCTTTGTTTCTTTCTACTGGGTCACTTTCAAAAATTTTGCAGATGATACTACAATAACCTTATCCGAGCCCAATTACATTGAAATGTACAGTATTAAGCAGACTTTTGTGAACTAATTGGAAACCTTGCTATGAACATTGCTTATTCCTGTGCCACATATATATTATTTCTTGAATTCTGACAATATAAGAGAACGCTAAATGATATCGAAGGCTTCCACGGCCCGTGTCACTATAATGAGGGTTTCCGGGTGTTGACCGTGTCATGGTTAGTAAAATATATACAGTACAAAATAATAATAATCTTGTGCATTTTATTTTTATTTTGTACTGTATATATTTTACTAACAATGACACGGTCAACACCTGGAAACCCTCATTATAAGAGAACGTTGTGGAAAAATTGAAATCTCTAGACGAGTATTACATAAATGTACAGAAAAGAATTCTGATTAATATTTTCTGTAAGCCATAAAGAATTATTTAGAAATACATCAGAATTATAAGAATATGTTAGTTGACTGTATTGTTTGCGGTTTTTGATCCTGGAGAAACCAACATGCGAACAACTATCTTAAATAGAAGGTACATAGGTACGAAAAATAAGTTTTTGAAGAATAACTCTGTAACAGTTGATTTCTATTATTATGTACACTCATGGAAAGTAAAGATTGGACAGTTTCCATATAACAACGTATTGAAAGTGTCCAATCTTTACTTTCCATGAGTGTACTACTAGGGCTAGTCCATGCGACACTTGAAGCTTTACATTCAGGGCTCGAAAGTTCTACGGGATATTTCATAACCAAAAAGTTTGGCAGTAAATTTGTAAACCGATATAGCGTCTTTAAACTAACTTATTATAATAATTTGTCTTTATAATCTCTTAAGAATCGCTCAAAATCTAATATTGCAAGTGACAAATTCAATCTTAAGCACAGCGGTTTTGCGTGACCAATTGCCGATAATCAATCTCAATGAAGCTGGATAGGTGTTCGGGGGAAATGTGCGATACGCTCATCGGAACTCATTTTCAACTTCTATCCTATTCGATCCATTCTCGACAATACGTTGACACATAAAAATTCAATAATCTCTAGGGAGTATTCGCGTCCAAAACAGTTCACGCGTGAAAGTTTAACCGACATATATTTTGCATAATTGACAGATTACAACAGCGCAGTAAAATATGCGAATCTAACCGGAATTTACGTGTCTGCGACTACTTTCATTTGAGGAGAATTTGATTACAGCAACTTTTTTTTAGCTTTTGTGTCATTTGCATGCTAGTATGTTGGTATGTATGTACATATATATACGAGGGTAACTAGATAAGTACGTATGTGTAGAGCACAAATGTAACCATTTTCCTACTTTGATACTTAACGGTTTGTATAATATGAATAAAGGTATCAACAATTCAATCCAATGGTATTGTAAAAGTTGCAGGAACAAAACTGGAACATTTTGAGAAACAGAAGAAAGGTAAAAACCGAAATTTAATAATTATTATAGCAAACTGTAAGTCAACTGCAAAACGTAACAAAGCATTATATAAACTGATAAATTAATATACAAAATCTACAGAATTATAATTTTTGGAAAAATTTTATTTGACTGACAGCATAACATTCGGCAGTTTAATAGTTTTACATTAATTTTACAAAATATCCTTTAGTATATTTTCGCTAAACAATCTCAACTTATTCATCCAATCAGCCTAAAGCGTCATTATCATTATTATTATTATTATAAAGTAAGTAAAGTTAGTAAAGTAAAAAGTCAAGCAAATAAGATATGATAGAAATGACGTAACCTACCCATAATGCAACTACATAACTAACAACAACAAAATGGCCAGCTACTGCAAGTTCCCTTCATCGGCGAACTCAGCTCAAGGATATCTTCACTTTTAGGGAACTTACCTTTAAGATTAGGTTACTATAATATCAACTTGTGGGGATCTTGATATATCCTTACGTTGCAAACTACATACCGCTACGCAGGATTAAGATTCTGGTGCATCGCTACTTTCTTCTGAAATTGTCTGGGAAATTGTTATTTCGTTAGATATTCCTCCAGCTCCAGCTCTGTGACTTTCGATTTTCTTATCACAAATCTGTTAAATAAAATCATTAATTATTGTAAGACCCACAAGATAATATGAACGAACTATTTATGTAAGTACTTAGCTATTACCACTAAAAAATAATTCGTACTTATCCATTTAACACTGTCAAAAAATCACCGCAACTTAACTAATAACACGCTAACCTAAACGCCACTATTATACACAATGTTTTAATCTTATTAATCGTCCACTAGAATACTGCCGGGAATCACCACGAAACATTAAACAGAAAATATCTGGGAATACCCGCGAACTAGAGGACTCGCATCCCTGCCTCAGAAGACCTGATAAACCGAGACATGGCGTCTAAAAATCTCTAATGCGAATGAATTTAGGCTAAGTATAGTTCGTCTATATTTTGATAGAGGGCAATGTAGCAAAAACAAAATTAGTGATGAGCCATATTAGTGGATCAATTTTTTGAAACTTTCGATAGATAATTAGTGTTAAAATTCGTCGATCTTTATATAGCAAAATGTGGTGTCGTGATCGATGTTTATTCTTATGACAAATGTACCACAAATATTCAAAATGCACTTTCGTAGAAACGGTTGCAAAATGCACCCGATCTGTACAAATAAACCAGCTCTGGCAACGCCCAACTGCCACATACTGCCTAAGTTTTTCAATTTTTCTGCAAAACGACGCTGAGTCTAAGTTTATCATTGCTGGAAATGTGGAAAACAGAATTAACAATGACATATTGAGATATAAAAATGGTAATTTTTTACTTTTTAGTTAGTTTTCAACAAAATTTATGTAACAAAGTTTAGTAATTATTAAAGGAAAAATTACTTTAATATGTGATCGTAATTCTTTTGGATTTACCTTTCTTGTGATATTATGTAGTGTTATACCGTTTATTTTTTCCAAACTATTCATTTGATACCCTGTATAAGTGATCTATTAGAAGCCAGATTCAAGTTTATATCCTATATATAACTTTTTGTGATACATAAAATATGTACTTGCCGCAAAACGTTACTATTAGAGATTCTCTTCTTTCAGTCATATCTTGTTTTCCCTTACAACCTGTATATGAATTCTTATATTTTTAATGATATAAAATAATAATAATAATAATAATAGTAATAAATTTCTACATTTCTACTGTATAACGTAGAGATATAAATCAGGGTAAAATTTTCGGTTATGCGGGCAATAAAAAAATCAAAATGACTCATTATTAATGTCTTACCTAACACATTTTTTTTCTGTTTCGTCAGGCGAATTAAAACAGAGTGCATAGTTGTGAGTGCAACAAACGGTAAATATTACGAGAAAATAATCATCGCGAGCAGAAAATACGGCAACTTGCACCAGTTTCGAAGCTAATCACAAAACAAACATTTTAAATAATTAATTATATGATAAAATCGCAATTATACCAAAAATCCAGAGGGCTGAAGTCACATGTTAATGTCAGTGAATTAAGCGCAAATAAGTAAACCTAACACCAACGGTTTTGAGCTGTACTAAATAGTGGGGTAATAGGATAAATGAAACTAGAAAAACATACAGGGATCAGTCCAAAAGTTTACCGTAGATAGGTTCTATTTCACAAAATATTGCAGTAAATGGAACTTAACCGATCAGTGCAGATTTAAAATTAACACAACACTTATATTTATTGAGATTTACCATTTCAAGAAAAAGTCTATTTTTAGAATTATTCTCTCTGTTTGTCTCAGCATTTGTCCCGGAGTGAGGAAAACCACGAAAACCTCATTCTGAGAGCAGGCCCTGAGATTCGAACCGCGGATCCCGCGACTGATAGCCAAGCGTGCAAGCCACTAGATTATCAGTCACGATAGAAATTATAGAAATGTATTTGTAGGAAATGTATGGACCAGACGAAAGTAATCAATTTGTTGTCTAGAAGAGTGGAGGAGGTCATTTAATGTAGTACCTAGATATCCTAAACACATTTGGTCAAATTTATATTCAAGTTTTATGATAACTGTAGAACCTATCACCAGAACCAACTATCAATACTACATACAGGTCCAAACCCATAAATCTCTCATATTTTTCAATATTCTTTGCATACAATTTACATGATTTCGGTTTAATTATCTCGACAACTGATTCTGGATACATTTATTTTTTTAAGTTATGATAGAACAAGATAAGCAAACGAGAATATATTAGTACAAGACAAACATGTTGAAATAATAACCTACTAAAATATAGATGGAATAAAACAAATAAATCATAAAGAAATTATTAAAACGGCTCTCAGTGATTTGTATAAATCGTACTGACTCATAGAATGAACTAATAATTCAAACTATTGGATTGTCGAGAATAACGTAGGTGATTTGGTAATTATATTTATCATTGTATTGCTTGATACGCTTTAGATTACAATAATTGCAGCCTATGCAGTAACAATACCTGAATACAAGTTCATTCACATACATAAGTATTTCTTTCTAGCAACGAATTTGATATGTTTATCATTTCTGCATACCAACATCCAGATAGTTGCTAGGTTTGCTGTACCACATATCTACGTATTTAGCGGTACTCATTTAGAAGTAAATCGATTGTTTGTATTCCTGACTACGGCATTGCGTTACGGTATTAACGGCATACACCCTTATCGGCAAACCTATATTTATCGGTTTTGCAATCGTACTCTCACGATAAACACAGCTCTTCCGAGCTCTTTCAATAGTTATTGTTAAATAATGACGCGCGTCAACGGATGTTGTATTTCATCGACTGGAAAATAACGGAAGTGCTTAAGCTTAGTACGGTTGTACGTTGACATGATGGTTAATAATAGAAGATCTAGGTATACATCTATACATGCGTATGTATGCATGTATGTATCTACCTACATGCTTTCAATGCTTAAACCATCAGAAAGACTTTCAAACGAAAAAAGCCTGTATACGATTCTATATACATACTACAAAATGATTACAGTGTATATGGTATTGGCTAACTATCTATCTATCTATCTATCTATTTATATTATTCAATTATGTTTATTATATATATTACATTTACATCTACTCATACTCTTTGTGTGTAATCTGTGTTACATTAAGAATATAGGCTAAATTGAAGAATAGCGACGTCTGTTTTTCGTAATTTCTGGCATAACCTTTTCGCGAGGAAAAAATAATAAAGGTAACGTTATTTTGAGGTTATATGAGACATTTTATATGTGAAGTGCTTCATTTTATAGGACATTAATGTAACGTATAACGCATCCCTGGGTCCAATTACGTACAAAAGAATTACATAATCTATAAAAATATTACTTTTACATATTTCCCACTAGTCTTGCGCATGCGCAAAAGTACTGGTGAATATGGCTACCATGCATTAAAAGTAATATTTTTATTAATTTTGTTATACTTAATTCGGCGTTTCCGCACAAATTTTTGCACCTTCTCTTGTTTTTGAACCCAAGGATGCGTTATAAGTTATATTAATGTCCTGCAAAATGTCCGATCTAACCTCAAAATAACGTTACTTTTATTATTTATTCCTCGTGAAAATAGGTGCGCCCGCGCATTTTCTGTCGTTTTAGGACCCAAGGATACGTTATACCAAAAATTACGAAAATCGGAGTTACGCCGCTTCTTCAATTTAGCCTTTCTTTTTTATAAAAACTACTTGTAAATATTGTAAAAAACTTTATTACGCAGGTAATACGTAATACAACGAATCTAGAAACGGATTCTTTTACACCCTGATTTAATTGTTCCTACAAGGGCTCACACAGTTAAAGTATTGAGGTTACAAGATTGAGAGTCCGACTTCATAATAGTAAAGCATTTCTATGCAATATCCTGAATGTATCAAAATATCTTTACTACATCTCATAAAAAAAACTAATCCTGTCAATCCAACGAACAAATACGACAATCTCTGCGTGTCGATATATTTACCATTTTTTTATCGTTCGAGCACGCGAATACTATCATTCAATTTATATTCCTTTACTTTATTGAAATCTTATTTACATTCACCAGCTTTCAACAGATTTGGAAAGCTTTATCGTGCAGAATAAAATTTATTTGATTTGTATACGATGTACAAACGGTTTTATTTTGCTTTGAATCGTATATGCATTCCTTATTATGTTGTAAATATTTTCCTGTGATTATGTATGTATGTATTATAATCTGAATTCCTTTAGGTATACTATTAAGATATACAAGTAAGGCACCTACATATATATCTATTTTAAATTAGTGTAACTTTTTAACAAATTAAGTTAATAACAAAAATTTAACGGAAGGATTTAGTATGCCTAAAACAAATTACGGCAATTGCTCAATATGATCTCTGTTTGGTTGTTGTAAGATTACCAAGTCTAAATTCTAGGTACACACCTTTCCGTAACATTTCTGGCCGAATTGCACCAATATGGTCCGTAATAATTTCTTTTAATTCTTGTAGTGTTGTTGGTCGTCTTCTAAACGCTTAACGTTTCAAATAATCTCACAACCTGGGTTAAATCATGTGGTTTTGGTAGCTATGCATTTGCGAAATGTCTGCTTAACACACGATCTTAAAAGCCGTTGGTTAACAATTATTATTTGACTGGTCGGACCAATAGATATACGAACCAATGATAAAATCAGCTGTAAAACCGCACCCAACGGTGACTTTCTTGTCATGAAGACCGTCTTGAACGATTTTCTGTAAATTTTCTCAGTATAGACTTTACCATTCAGAGCAAAAGTGCCTCATCTATTCATAAAATACTAATTACTATTCGGTTGCAATTTCCATTTAGCCTATTACTCCCAAAGAAAAATCGTATCTAGTAGCCAAATCTGCACTGAAATATTTTCAGTTTATTTGAGAATTTTGTCTAAAAACTTTGCAAACCGTGATAAACGCACTTGCAATTGTTTGGATATCGGATTTGCACTACTAATTGCTACTGGGTTATCTCTGCCTATGTCCTAATTTTTCATAAATAATCTCTGAAACTTGGGAATTGCTAATTCTTGGTCTTCCTGATCTTGGTAGGACAGTTCCAGACCCTGTTCTTTCAAATTTTTGTATCAAATGGCGGTCACCGCGCTCTCAAACCCATTCCCGTGAAAAATCGTAATTCGTAATCCAGCGGTATTTCCCGTAGATACGGTAAAATCCCATTCTTTTGTTTGTAAATCCATGCAATTACAGTTTGTCTTTTGAACTTGACGTTTAGTTTAGGATTAATTTCAAAATAAAACTCCCAACTGCATAATTTGGTTTAGACACTCGTTTGAACAATTGTAGTCATGTACTGACAACGCTCTTGTTTTCCATAGATACAGTACAATCTCATTCCTTAAACAATTAGATTTTATTTATTTTTATCGGCATGTAGCGCATTGACTAGCCCGCTCGCTTCATAGTCCGGTGGTATCGGGTTCGAACGCCAGTATGTTCTTGCGGAATTTGGTTTTCTGTAGTTTCCCAAATGCTACGGCAAATACGGAAGAAAGATAACAGCTTAAGTCGGTCTACAGCCGCAGGCATAATACTAACTCATGGCCAGCCGATGCCTCTTGTAATTCACGCAAGCTGCTAGGGGATGTAAAGGCGTGAATTATTATTATTAATATTATTATATTTGATATTAACTTAATTTGTTAAAAAGTTAAAGTTTCCTCACCTTATGATAACCTTGTACATAGATATATTGTCACTGATTATTGAGATTGAGTTTAGTAGCCGACCTTCGGAGCAGACGAAATAATTTGCATAGTATACATACATACATATGTAGAGGGAGATAGGGTATGGATGTTACCACGGTATGTGTGGGACATTAGGCAGAAACAATAGTAAGAGGTACTTAACGATTTCAAATTAAGCGCCTAAACCTCTTCCTTTTTACGACATTACATTATACTGCTAATGTTAGTGACGTCTTCCATGTTTGTGTCAATAATTCAATTCGATTGCAATTGTAAATATATAAGTAGTTAAGAAAAATTACATTATTTTGTTAGTGATGTGTATTTTGTTAACGAAATATGTAACTTAAACATACTACCTCAATGCTACGCTTTCAATAAGACAACGTGGTTATGAGTTGCCAAATAGTATGTTTAGGACATCAGTAAGGGGTATGATTGGGCCAATTGTCCCAAACATACCATTCCAGCTAGTTAATTTAAGAAGTCTTGTTTATTGGAAAAATAAATTGAAACATTGCAATTAACAACCATAAGTAATGAATAAGATTGCTCATTTCAATTTGCCATTGTAATTTATTTATTTTCTGAATAACCAACGACTATACTGAATGCTTATTTATAGAACAAAGATTCCGTCGATATACAAGAGAAAATCAAAAAAAGAACTAAAGAGGAAGCCTAAAGAAACTATTCCGCACGACGTTCTTCATTTAGCTATAGAGGATGTAGAAAATAAGAAAAACGGATTACGAAAAGCAGCTCAACATTATGGTATAGCAAAAACTACTCTAGCTAGATATGTAAAAAATTCTAAAGTCCCCACACCTGAACAATTTTTGTCAGTTCGTGTAAGTCGATAAATATTTACAGTGCCAGAAGAAAAAATGTTAGCCGATTATCTAATAAAACTCTCGTCTATGCATTATGGCTTATCTACCAAAAAAAAACTAGAAAGTTGGCATATGACTTTGCTGTGACAAGTAATAAAAAATATCGGGTAAATGGAAAGAACAAAAAAGTGTAAGCACTGATTGGTTAAACCGTTTTATGCGCAGAAATTCCCAGTTATCACTAAGAAAGCCAGAGGCAACAAGTTTATCACGGGTAACTAACTAACATCAACAAAATTTAAAAGAAATATATGAAAAGCATCAAATAAGTTCAGAAAACATATATAACATTGATGAAACTGGCGTAACAACTGTCCGAAATCCCCGTAAAGTAATTGCAAAATAAGGTTCAAAACAGATTGGAAAAATTACATCTGGAGAAAAATGCACTCTGACAGTCTGTTGCGGAATAAATGCAATTGGTAACGCAATACCGCCTTTTTTCATATTTCCACGCGTGCACTTCAAAGACTTCATGATATAAAATGCACCCATTGGCTCCGCCGCAGCAGCACATCTTCTGGTTGGATGACATCCTCTAATTTTGTGAATTATTTGAAACATTTTATTAAATATACGAAGCCGACTCTGGAATCTAAAATATTATTACTACTAGATAATCACGAAAGTTATGTTTCATTAGACGTAATTAATCTGACTCGCGAAAATGGGATTATAGTATTAACGTTACCGCCCCATTGTAGCCATAAGCTACAGCTGTTAGACGTAGCAGATTCCTGGTTATTACATAATCCTGGAAAACCGATAACCATATATGTATTATATACCTGAATTAGTGAACCAAGCCTTTTCAAAAGCTTTCACAAGTGATAACATAAAAAGTGGTTTCTCTAAAACAGGTATTTTTCCATATAACTGTTACTGACCGTGAAAATCCAAATCAAACTGATATTTACCATAACGCGCTGTCAACATCAAATCAGCCTGAAAACATAAATAGACCATGTCCATCTTCATCTTCAGTTAACTCCCGAAGATATTTGGCCCTTCCCTAATGCACAAGCGCGAAAACAATTAGTTTGTGGTCGAAAGCCTGGCCGTACAAGAATTTTGACAAGTACACCGGAAAAAGAAGCAATAGAAACTGCAGAAGCTATTAAAAGCATAAAAGCAAAAATATGTAAAAGAAAAATAATAAGAGAAGAGAAATCAGACGAAGAAGAAGAAGAGACTAACGAAATTTGCCAAGAGAGCGATAACTCCAACATTGACGAGGATGACATTATGGACAAAAACGACATATCGACGGCAATCAATGACTACGTTATCGTACGATATTTTACAAAAACTACGAAAGTGCATTATATTGGAGGAATAGTTGAAAAGATTGGTGATGCAATCTATGAAATAAAATTTCTAAAAAGACAAGTTCTAACAAACAATTTTTTTTACTCAGCAGTAGATGACATTCAAGAGGTCCATGAAAATGATGTAGTTTCTAAGATTCAGTCACCTTTCTATACTGGAGGAACAAAGCGTGTCGCAGGTGGTTACTCATTTGCTATATCTTCTCTGCAAAATATTAGTCATATACGCTAATCATCCACAGTATCCACAGAGACCTATCTGTTCACGTTATGAATATACAGGGTGTTCGCGATATATAAAGCATGCTTTTAAGGGATGATAGCTACAACGATTTAGAAACAAAAACATATAATACACCTTGGGTATATCTGTAAGCATAAACGAGAAAAAAAATTATTTTTCATGTTACAAACTTCGACGCATACTGTACAGCGGCAGCCGATCAGTGCAGGATTTACCCGACGATTACAGGCGTGTGTTCTTGAAAATGGGCAACACATCGAGCCTTTCCTGTAATACATTTTCTCCTCTCTCTCAAAAAGGTCCTTTTAAGGACCACCAATTTATCACAAATAAAAGAAAAGAACTCAATTTTGCAGTAGCCTTTACGAAAGAGCTTAAAGCGCCATAACATAATTGCAGTAATTACATTGTTTTCATTTAATGCGACTTTGCCCAAGCTTAAATTTTCTTTTACCGATCGAAAGCTGCTATTAAACATGCCCTTTTCACTCTTACTTCAACATAACACCGATTTTATTGTCATAACATTATTTAAAAAAACGCAAAGGTATCTTTATTGTTAAAACGTATGACCATTGACTTCGTACGATACAATAGTCCAATGTAGTTCAAGGTCGTATTAACATATGATGCTTGGCTTGCATCTGTGCTTCTATTGAATACGTGTACAGTATGGTGTAAGAGAAATGACACCACGCTTCAATTTCAAAGTATTAAATAATTCGTTTTCCTCGTTGTTTTCAGTTATTTTCAACCCTAAATTTTTGATATGGTTTTTTGGTTATTTAAGAAGCAATATGGATGAGTTTTCTTGTACAGTTTGACCAAATAAGGTTTTTAGAAATAATTTCTTTTCTCGTTTACGCTTACAGATAGACCCAAAAATCCCTTAAAAGCATGCTTTGTATATCGCGGACACCCTGTATATTGAAATGTAATAGCGTTTTACTAATTTCTGCCCCTAACATCCCATCCTCTTGTCCCATCCATACCTTATATTAGCATATTTGGGACACTTGCCAAAAAATATAAACTTTTCTCTAATTTTAAAATCTACGACGTTTATGAGTTTAATGAAAACACAGACGGTAAGACTATAATAATGCTACCATGTAATGTGCTTTGCATAAGTATAGAATGTACAGCATGAATTCTACAATGAAGTAATCAGTAATTGTTCCAAACATACCCTATCTCCGCTACATATGTAAGTATATGACCCTTAGTTTCAAACCAAAAATGTATATAAGACACAAGCAACTATAGTTTTTACTCCAGAATATTAAGAAGTTGTATTATCTATAACTGCATTTACGATATATTTTACAATTTACAATGAATCAAAAGCTGTATCACAAGTATTATAGAAAGCTGCTGAATCGATTAATTTTACACCAATTAGCGTTATACCATCTTAATCAGAATTAACAAACTATGCATACATACATTCATATGAATGACAATATTCTATCGTCGTAATTGGAAGTTCTACTCGTACGTTAGTGTCTTTTATGTGCATGCAGTTAGAGATAATGCGCAATAACAGAGACACTTATAATTAACGAGCGATTTGCTTCGTTATTATAATAATAGGCTATGGTAAAAAGCAACATGAGACGTCAAAGTCCGACACTTTTGAAGAACATTTGAGCAATACAGATGTTCTTGAATTTATGAAAGAAGGATATAGTTACATAACATCAACGATAAATTCTAAAGAATCTCTGTACTGTGTATTGTATAATAAATAATTGTACAGCGAGCTCATTTGAATAAAATCCAATTACTACGCTCGAGTGACATAAGATATTATAACTGACTTCCTTCTCTTCCTAAAAGTACAGCAACCTGAGCTTGTATTACAAAATATGAATAACTAAATCGTACGCTAGATTTGAGCTTAGACTGCAAATAAATTACAGTTAACAGTTTTACAAAAGACCTAGTAAGAGATGCAAATCTAAAATCCTCTGCGCGTAATAATAAATAACTGTATACAGAAATTATGCACATAATTCTTTCATAATTTCTTTATATCTGCTACGGTGTCTTGTATTAAACTCAACGCAGTAATTGCACGTCTATTATGTCCGTTCTAGGATTGTTATTAAACATTCCATAGTCTGTGATTATCAGGCTCGTGCTTATTATAGCTTGCGAATTTCCCGTGCATGCTCTACGTAGGTGCCGTTATATAGTCTGCGCTTACAATTGCTACAACTTTAGTAATTTTATCCATTTAAACTACTTCTACAGTCATTCTTTTCATTTTGTGTTCATTTTGCCCGCACGAACTTAAATACATACGTTATCTTAGTAACCCATGTCTTTCTCCAAAATAATAATTCCGCTGCGTATGGTTAATAGACTCTCTTTCACTTACTGCATCTGGCGTTATAAACTGAGAGATCGTAGCTACATTTTTCTGGAAAACGAGTTAAATCTTCAAACGAAAAAACCCTGTTATTGCCTGCTCTATTTGCTCAAGCTAAAGGGCGTAAATTCATTTGCATAGATGCAATAAACAAGTCTGGGAATACAGAGTGTCTACTGAATAGTCTATGAAAATAAGAGAGGTTAAAGCTAATGGCATGGAAACCTAAATTCCAATGAATATTTTATGTCCACGCAGTATCGAGAAAATTATATTTCCGGCAATGTTGTTCCAGCGCAACGCATAAATGGATGGGCAACACAGACAGAAGGTCGAGTCATTTACAGGCATTCGTTCTCTTATGTGTACATTATGGCAACTTATACGAATACCGAGTACACGTCAAACAGAAACTCGTCGTGGTAGTAATTGTTGACATTACTACTCTAAGTTTTTGTCCTGTTTCTCATCAAACAGTTCTCTTCAAGACTACTACGAATTATATCAAAAGAAAAAAAAACTATTAACTAAGAACGCGATCTCAAATAGGAGTAATAAATTATTAATTACCAGATCATTAGGTGATAATATGTCGTTGTAATTTAATATTGAAAGTTTCTGTAATGAAGAAAACAATAACACTTGATTCTTACGAAAAAAAAACAGGTCGAAATGTATAAAATCTGTAGTAAATGTGTGACCTTGTTATAAATAGAATATTTGTGAAAAGACCACATATGCAATTCATAGAGCAGCAAAGCTGCTTCGTAAACAAATGCATTCGCAGAGTACAATAAGCAGGTAATTACATAACATTGAACTTGATCAAAAATATCTGATATCTGTTTATGTCTATTAGAAATTCTTGTAGCGTCCGTTTTTTTCTTGTACACACGTGTCAGACCAGGATTCAACAAACTTTATTTAACAAAATTTAGTAATTATTAAAGAAAAAAATATTTTAATATATGATTGTATTTTTTTGGATTTACCTTTTTTGTGATATTAGTTCTATACTACTTACTTTTCCAACACTGTTCATTTAACACCCTGTCTATATTTGTTGCTCTTTACTAAGAAAAGTGAGATAAGATTTTTCGACTGAGTTGCTAACATGGCACGCTGTTATTATGGTTGCGTCGACTCTGACCGTGAATACCTTTAATATCATAGCTGCTTAGTTGTGTCTGTGCTAAATCATTCAACAAAAACTATATATCGTAAAAATTGTGTAGTATATTTAGCAAATTTAACTGTAAATAGATTTAGTGATATTGAATATACACTACTTTTAAAAAACGTTGTTACATGAAAATGTTAAACGTCGACTTTATCGTATCTATAATTTTTCGAATGTTTATTCCTTTTGGAGTGAAGACCATTTTAGAGTAAATTCCACAACAACGTTGATTTTTCTCAGAAACTAGGACGCGTTAGGACAAAAGTTCGTGTGTGGTTACTCAGGGGAGGTCTCTCGATAACATAGTTGAGACCCACCAAGATCCGTGCCGGACAACCCTGATGTTCCGCTTGTGAATAATTACTACAATTCCTGGAATCTGGACAAATATTCCCTTCATGATGGCGCTTATGGCTGAAACAACTGCATTACTTGTATACTACAGTGTCATCTTTATAGATTGCTTAGCTAATATTAGACAGCAAGTTCCAGACAGCAATTGAACTACCGCTTCATGATAATGACGTCACAGAACCAATAATGATTAGATTGCGCTTTAGAAACTTTCCTTCGTTAGTCGGTAGAATAATAATATGTTATATGCTTTTACAAAAGCCAAACTGTTCATTACAGCATCATTCTGCCCATCACTCTTAGAAGATGGTCTGGATTGCTTGATGATTCGACCGTCAAATCGCCTCATTCATGACATAGTCTAACCTATCTTCTTTTCTAACATCAATAAACAAATCATACTACACAGACCAGTAATTAATACTACAGATTCATCCACTTACAGCTTAGCCAAATACCTTACATACGTCTATGTCTTTAAAACCACACAGCAAACACTCTCATATCTTAAATTCTCAACCTATCTAGCCAAGTCAGTCGAAGAATACCTCACTTCAACGTACTTTACTTTTTAAAGGAAACACTTCCAAAAAAATCGATCATTGGGATTATAACCGCGATATAAAGGGTTGTAGTAAAGTCAAGTTTCAATATCATTGTATATGCGCCCATATGGTCTGCAAACACGATAAAGTTGCCACCAATATAATCTACAGAGCTTAACTCTCTCGCTCATCATCCTAAGCGCAGCTATTATTTCGCACAGTCTCTTTAACATAGACACTATTTTTTTCTCTTGTACTCCTGGAGCTCATTGGCATCAGTTATATTTGTCGGAACTACACGCCTTTGTCTGACGCTGCACTTACATTGAAAACAAACCTGGTGTCAATAGACAACAACCTATCCGGGTTTTAATTTTTTTATTGGGACATGGAATTTATAGGTGAACTTACGTATCCTTCATCTCCAATAGATAGATAGAACGTTAGCTGCAGTCCGACTTTAGTTTGGACCATAAACACATTTAAACGACGTTATCCTATTAGGCAATTAAAGCGTTGCACATGCTAAGAGAGTAGATTTAAATGCTACAGCAGTTTTATCTTTTTAATATAATCTGTAATGGCCAAATTACCACAATAACAAATACAATACAATTTAACAGTAATACTGAAGGGTCAGGATTAAGTTCACTATAAAATGTTTGATCTGCCATCCAGACCGATATATTTATGAGAGAAAGAAATAGATACAACCCCTAATAACACCAAACAAACAATTATTTTTTTGAATGAGGAAAAGAGCCAGCGTGAAGAGTCTTGTTACCGGTCTGTGGAGCTTGCTGCTGTGGAGCTGTCTTCATTGCTTGGATCTCTCTTTTCTTCTATTTCAGCACCTTCTCGACAAATATGACGATCTTCTCCCAATGATCGTTTTCTGACAGCATCATTTGCAAGATGTTGTTCTGCGTTAAGGGCCCAACTTCCTCTTGTATTGTTGCACTATAGCTGCTCCACCTCTTGCGTCCTCTACTGTACCCAATCTTGCAAGGTTTGCATTGAAATACCCGTGTCCGCTAAGAAACTGCATGAGATAATAAGTTACCTCACTAAGGTGTCGATCTATCCACTTCCTAACGTTGCAGATGAGTTTAGTCGCTCATCGACCTCGCATGTTGCTCTGCTGGCATTGTCGTGTGAACGCTCTAGCATCCGCCCTTATTTGTCTTACGCAAACAGTATAATATTAATATATTTCAAGGTATCATAAGAGGCAGACCACGATATGTTATGATCCTGGATGTTTTTCTGTTTAGAGCTGCTATTCTAAATATGTTTCTTCTGTACAAGATATAGAGAATTGTACCGGATGGAACAACAACAGTTAAGAACTGTCAGCCACTTTACAACAATTAAAACAATAGCAAAGCATAATTTTAGACTGCACACTTCTATCAATTAGCACTACTGCAGACTTGGCAGAAACTAGCTACAGGAAAATGTTTATATTGTAAGATATCATCAGTAAAAAGGTGGTAGCTATAAAATTGCAAGGAAATACATACATATACGGACATAACTTTGTAGCAGATTCCTTAATTTATTCATTTAAATACAAAAAAATAATAATAATAAACATACCACAGATTAATAGCTATTCGTGACATTAATAACAACGACATATGTACATACATACTTCTGTAAACTGTTATATCAAGTTAGATACAAGTTTATACCAGAGAGAAATATCCGCAAAATTATTACAGCTATTTTTTTAATATTTATTTTTCCGGCCATTGAACTGAACCACATGTTTCACTGTGTAATGAAATCTACCAGTCAAAGTTGTTTTAAAATATCTATTTGTAACATATCTAACATAAAAACTACCAAAATTGTAAGCCTTGTTTATTTGCTTTCTGTGATAAAACAGTGGCAACACATATTCGGGTACAATAACCTATACTTTCCAAATTATATAAATAATTTACAGGTTTCCTCCTTGAAACTTATGAGTTGTTTGCAGTATGGTAGCAGCTAGTACATACCACAGTCTCCGTTACACTAAAACATTTTACTTTGATCTAAAATGAAACAAACAGCATACATACACATCTGAAGTAGAAAATGAGACTGAAATTGTAATGTTAACATTACGTATCTTATTTCGATTTTCTGTAAAAAAATTTTATGTTACCGTTTTTTAAATTTACAACTTGTGGAAGTCCATCATTGACAGTATACTGGGTACGACCTTTGCTGTCATAAACTTGTGAAATATAGTTTCTCCTTCGAAAGTATCGTTCCACAATAAGAAAGAAACATAAGGTGACACGACGACGTGCATGTCTTACTGAACTACTTTTCTTGCTAGCGCAGAGTGCGTGAACTTTAAAATTCCGCCAAACTTTGGAGCAATTTTGTTAACCGAAAGCTACTGCTCGGCCTGTACAACAATTGAAAACTTTTACTTTAAGAGGCGACTAACGACAAAACTAAACTACGAAGTTGAAAGACATGCTTTTTCGCAACTTTGAGTTTTATGTATGATTTATGTTCAGTGCAGTCAATACATTTCAGTTATGTATCTCAACTTGTCGCGTATTACAAATACCATTACGTTCGCGTGGCATGTTTCTGTACAGTACAGTATTGCTACTAGCATTCTGTAGTGTATTGATTTTAGCTGAATTGTAGATATGTACATCGTCGAATTGATGGATACTGATGTTTCGGGAAATTGAATCTGTGTTTGTGAGAAGTAATTATGAATATAAATTGTATACTATTGCTGGTTTTCGATAGTTTCTGTGATATTTCACACGGAAACATGGAATATTAAAGAATATTTTACTGTTGTTGTGGCCATAATAAGAATAACGAGAAATAGTTTCTGATATACATACATATGTATGTATGTATGTATATTACCTAAAATATGTATACTTTATTTCTCTTGCTGCGCTACGTTATTTTATTAATCTTTGTTATCTCTTTTCTGACCGCAATTTATAATGAAATAAATACATTTACACACAAAGTTATTAAGAATAAATTGGCTCGCTGTAGTTAATTACAACGGATTACAGGGTCAGTAACAGAAATGCAAATTTACTTGCGGGAGAGGCGCAATATATGTTGCAATTTTAAAACTTTATTACACCATGTAAGCACTGTGTAACGTTTTATCTAGAACTATCTAAAGCATTATTTTTAATTTAATTAATAAATATAAACAATATTGGGATAAGCCGAAACAGTGTAAGACAATAAAATAAAAAGGCTTTATTAAATTACAAATACATACAATAACAACTAAAACACCAATAACGTATTAAAAAATGTATAAAGTAAATAAAAAATATTCGATAAAATAGAGAAAAAACAAAATTCCATAAAATAAATAAACAATTACATTAAATTAACTAAATAAAACAATAATTATATTTCTGTGAATGAGGAAAATATTTTATATAATGTCCACCACAATTACAGCTTCCATTCTTCCTGACATCACATTTTCTATATTTTGGGAATAATTTGGGGTAATTTCGCCCTACTTCTGGTGACACCTTCTGGATCCCATTCTCTGTGGGATTTAGATACGACAACCGGCTAAAGTATGGATAGAACTATTGTCTTGCACTAAAATTATACTGCCATCACTCTCATATGCTAATGGTAAAATATATTCCTGCGTGAATCTAGTGATATCTTCCGCAGACATCTCGTTATTTAAACCAAATCTCTTGTGTAGTGAGTGTAAATTTTTCCCCTAAATCTTTCGACTATCGTCCCACTTCTTTTAGTTTTTAGTCTGTCAACTGGCTGGTATTCAGTATTAGCAGATCTACATACAGGGTGTCCATGAATATGTGGGCAATATCTCGGATACATAAAGTTTATGTAAACATAACACTGCATCTCTATATATTTTTTTGCTAGGGTGCACCACTGTTGAGATATTCAACCTTAAACATATAGTTGGCTAGGTGATTTTTTAAATGAAATTATGTGTTTCTTTCGTCCAATTTTAAGGTATGTAGTTTTTTTTACTCTTGAATAAGTGTTTTACTATTCCTTGAACCTTAAGTGAGAAAAATGTACTCTTAATGGATTTCCATAAAGTGCTCTGTTTCGGAGAAAAAATAAGTAACGAAAATAGGTAACACTTTGTTTCCATATGCATTAAAACCTACTTGAAAGAAATTAAATAATTAATAATTTATCCAATTATTTATAAAAATTAATAATAAGGCTCCACATTAGAGCCTTGGACTCGAATACACTCTTGGATACGTCGAATTAACGATTCTCTAACGGAAGCTAGTCCGTACATTAAATGCATACTCATTAAATGTGTATTTCATTTTTATTAAAATAAGCAACCAATGACAGTAATACACAGATTACCAATAACAAATAAATAAAATATCTGTAACCACAACAAATACAAACAAAATAGCATGTAAGTGTATTACGGAGATTATAATAGCTTGTAATTTCGAAATAATAATTTGACAGTTCTATTAGTCGTTTTATCCAAATGACGTATTTACATTAACTTTATCATAGCATCCCAAGATATTGAAATAAAAGTCACCTATTTTCGTTAATTGCGTCATAATGTATTAAAAAAACCACCTAGCCAATTCTATGTTTAGGGTTGAATATCTCAGCAGTGGTGCATCTTAGCAAAAATAATATATAGAGATACTGTGCTATTTTTACATAATCTTTATGTATCCGATATATTGCGCACATATTCATGGAAAGCCTGTATATACTTTATACTTCTATACTACTATCTGGTATTACTTTTAACGTTAGAAAAAATACTTAAATACTTCTCATCATATACTTACTGTCCTAGTAAGTCCAATCTTGATATAAATTTACAATTGCAGAATCTAGTGTATCATTAGGTGAAGGGAATAACATTGGCTGAATGTCTATCTGTTTGTGAAACTTGTGTCATCACTGTATGTCTTCGGATGCCGTGTTGTTTAATTTTTGGCACCACAAAAAGTATTTTCAAATGTAATTCTGACAAGCAACTTTTCTGTTGTCGTCTTTCTCCACTGCCCTGATTTTAGATGCTTTCTTCTATGGCCATTAGCTTTAAACCGCCTGTTACAACGGTAGGTAAAAAATAATCATTAAAAACATTGTATTCGATATCTACATATGTATGTATGTTCAAGGACGGAATATATCTTTATCGAATTGCTTTCACATTCTTCAGTTTATAAGTATAACCGTTGTAACTGTTTTATTTAATAGCTTGCAAACATATTGTACATATGTATATATGTAGGTTCTTACGCCTTAATCATTGAATCTTGATATTGTCAGATGCTTCATCTTTTAGTTTTGACGTGCCAGCTGACGATGGATACAAATTGAATACTAGAATGCTTTGGTTGTAAATTCTATAGCAATAAGAGATTACAAGAATCTAAACCTCACAAACTTTATAAATAAATATTGATATATGTAATAGGAATACAGGGTGTCTTTGAAATGAACGTAAAAAATACGACAAATGGAAAGATATTATTTTATTAAACTTAAATCCAAAATATTTTGCGCAAATTCCCTCCCAGACACGACAAAAAAGATATTTATAAACTATTCGTTGCGCCACTGTGTTTTAAGGAAAGCATGTTGCATGTAACTATTGCATATCGTAGCGGCGTGTAGGTGTAGCGATAGGCGATATTTAACCACTTCCCAACTCACAATCAGATTCAGTCTGTTGTGTTCCGTCTGATTTTCATTACGGTTAAACTGGTGAAAATGTTCATCAAACATGTCTGATGTATGGGCAACGTTTTCCAAATCGTCGAGACCAATTCCACACTAGCATAACGGAAGTCGTGTTTAGATTACGGGAAACCGGTAGCTTGTTGCCATCTTACGAAGGTCGTGGACGTAGAACGCCCAGGAGGATTTTGCGTGCTGAAGAACCGTAGTACGGTACACAGCATATTGAGATGTAATTTTTTACACCCGTATCATATTCAGCATGTGCAAGAATCGACTGTAAATGGTCGCGGATACATTTAGAATAAAAGTTCCTTCAGCAATTAGTCTCCAATACCATTTTTATACGTAATCATATTGGTGTTAAGGAACCCTTACCATTCAAAGCCATTTTAAAAAGCTGACACATTACCGTTATCTCGTAGTTTTTATTACATCGACAGCTGGTTTTGCGACGTCTTGTGTTAGTTCAATCGAGGTATTTGTTAAGCACATTGAGCATAGGCGACACATGTTACAATTTATGGGAGAGAGAGAAGAGAATAGGAGGGGGGGGGGGATCTAATTTTGCATTCGCGTCGTAATTCAACTACTCACTCAATTTTTTGGATTTATATTCTACATAACTGTATCTCCCCATTTTTCATATTTTTTACTTTTATTTTAAAGACAACCTGTATAAAATTATACCTACAAATAAATTGACCTTAACCTTGCTCAGAGTTGCTGATCTCTAAGCTTTTGAAACCTTCGTTTCCAGGTTTGCCCTTTATATGTCACTGCCTTCTGTCAGAGAAATTCCTAGTAGAAGTCCGCTATAATTCCAGCGTTTACATTTTGGCGCAAATACTGACTTTGTTGCTCACTAATGGTTCCTAGATTCTCTGAAAAGCAGTCGAAGTGAAAGTAAAGTGCAAAATGACGGCTGGGTCTTTTAAATTTTTCAGTATATCTTCTCGTAATCTATATTAGAGTAGAGACTCTAACTATCTCAACGCAGATGGATTTGCTTTAAATTGTTCCTGAATTTTGCAAATATTAGAGTGGTGAAAAACTGTCTATTAGCCTTCGTTTTCATTTCGCATATTGGAATTTTAATCTACTTATTCTAGATTGTCCTAGTCGTTTTCTAACATTACTCCAAGGTTCTGAAATCAATAATTGAATAGTTTTAAGAGATTCGAAGTTTGCCTACTGCTACAGATTTCTCTAAATGTTATACAACTTGAGAATAATTAATCAAAGTCTAGATCAACCTGAAACAAAGAGAGAGAGATTGATTTTTTTTTCTAATTGTTCCATATGCTGTTCATTGCATAAGGATAAAGTAACAAAATAGGTATTTGAATTACTAGAACAGCTTTGTACAACTTTCACAATTTTGGCCAAATTTGTCGCTATATCTGTGAATCTATTCAGGGTTTGAACAACTTATAACACTAAAGAACAAGTGAGTAAGAATATTAATTTAGAAGAAAAATTAAGTTTTTTGGAATTTTATAAATTAACCAAGCTACGAAACTTCTGTGGATTGAGTGGAAGAAAGTTCCTGGAATTATATACAAAATTATAACAGGCAAATAGAAAATGTTTTCATTTTTACACTATTACTTATAACCCAAAAATACCAAAATCTGGTAAGAATACAATCAATAAAAAAATGCAAAGATACATAAATGCTTTTGTAATTAAACAGCACAATTACAAATGCCCGATTTGAATGGGTTGTTAATATGATTACGTATACATTTCTATCTTACAATTAGATATTGGCGTTTGAACAGCAATTATTAATGCCAGAATTATTCTCTAGAATGTACTAAAATGTAGCAAATAGCAAAGCTTGTGTCCCTAACAATAATATTAAAGAAGAGTATTTTAAAAGCAAAGAAACTACAACCAACACCAACAACACGAAGATCTGCAGGGATTTATTCAAACAGATCCGTGTTAAACTCGCTGTCAGGATTACAGAACCAGCATTTGTTCGCGAAGCAAAAAATGGATATTCATTGTCGGAAGCATATGTACCTTAAAAATCCTTGTAAATTGCTAACAAAGTAAAATATACCACAAACAATAAAGGGCTGCCTACCACAACGTGTCTGTAATCTAAAAAAGTATAGCAGCTATGTATCATCTGTAGCTCACCAGGAGCTGTCACTTTTTTTTCTCTGGAAGAATAAAGTGTAGATATGAATTGGGTAACGTGCACTATCAAATATATAGCTCCGACCTTCCTTTTGCTAAATTGTTTTTTTCTTTAGCGTACTCGTAGTACCTCATCCTGCTTCCATCGCACATACATACATATCTATGATACATTAACGTGAAAACGACCGCATACATCTGATATTACCTAATAAAAAAGAAATATTAGCGGTGGTAGCAGCAAATCTAAATTCATATGGTATGTTTTAGTTCCATATTTGGCACTCTAGCAAAAGTTTTTACCGCCAGATGACATATTTCAGGGTTATGCTAAGTACAAATACGTGACACACTTTTTATGAGTTACATGTGGTTGTACGTACTGTAAAGGTTAAATATTTGATTATGTGTAATTCGATGATCTCATCTGTATATTCCATATTTATGTGTATTATATTTTTATCTCGTGACACAGCTACAAGTGCTTCCAAGATGGTTATTGCTATACGCTGGACCGTAAGAAGTGATATCTGGAATACATCTTGTTCAGATTAACAACATCCGCCCACTCTAAACCGAGCATTATCAATTGCTATCTATATACATATAACGCAGTGTAGTACCTCAAGTCGAATTATATACGAAAAGTACTAATGTATTTTCAAAATTCATTAATTAATTTTAAGCGTGAGGGTTGGCTTTAATTAGATTTACGAAAATTTTATTGTAGCACTAGGCATATCAGTGCACTCACCAAATAACAGCAATTTAAGATTATGTTTTCTATACCTAAGCCAAGTGATGTCGCATATTTATAATATTTAGATTAGATTAGGATGTATTGCTATCCCTCTTAATCCTAGAAGGCGCCCTCTAACTTCTTTATGAGCCTTATCGTCTTTCAGAGCGGCTTCTTAATGTAGCTATGTGCTTTGAGTTTCTCTACATCCAGTACTAGAAACCTTGTCCTCGCCAGGCCATAGCGCAGCACATGAACTGAGGTTTGTTCCCCCTCCTAGTAGAATCGGCAGATAGCATCATCTGCTAGGTCTATGTTATACATATGCCCCTTCAGACCTTTGTTCAATTAGGAACTGGTTCCCTTGTCTTTGTCCTGATGATCTTTGGCAGCATTCCCTGGGTCTGTTATGTATTCATTCGTTGATAGACTTTCTGAACTGTAATTTGGCGGTGCCGAAGAAAACTCCAACGAATCGCCTTGACAAACCTTGTCTGTGCCTCGTGGCACTTCACGCCCTTGTGGCTGGGAACCCAGGCCAATGTTAATTTCCTTTGGATACCCATCAACTCATTTAAGGTATTAAATATTTAGAGAGTGCAAGGGAGGGGCGTCCAAGCCATTCATTAAATATATAGCACCATGTGGAATCACGAAAAAAGTAATGGAAACCAGTGGAAAATTATCTACGGACAAAGCTCTAGAACGGTGCTTCCCAGGACAAACACAGGTTAAGTGATTCATTGAAGAATATATGCCCAAAGTCACAGAAGACCTTCTGAACAAAGAGAGGAGATCTGCCAAGTTAATTGTAGGTATACCAACAGAATACTATAATAGGCTCAACAAACATATGAGCAACTTAGGTGTGACGAAAAATAATGTGTGCAGAATCTGTCAGACAGAATAAGAGATTTCGCAGCACATTTTATACCGATGCGAGGGACTAACCAGAATGTATTGGCAAACTGCACTTAAACTGCAAGCAACCTAACCAAAGCTAGACCAGGTCGTCTAAATAGAGATCCATAATAGACCTATAGAGGGCAGGGGTAAGAGGCTGCAGGGTCATCTCATTAATTACCTATCCATCCATAGTGCGCAGTTACGCCACTCCTCTGAAGTATATCTTCATTAGAGCATTGAGTTGCTAAAGGTGCAAGTAACTAGTGTTACAGAAATTAGACACTGCTTACAATTCCAATATCAATATTTACTATATACATATGTATATCTATAGATATCTTCAATTGGCACAGCTGTGATATATTAGGAATTGTTTCCTAAGCTGTACCTACCTATACCACTCTTAACAATAAAAAATGAATTGAAAATATATTTTTTTATTTACGGCAGGACACATTATTAAGTTATCAAGCGGCAAATAAAATTATGAAACAAAACAAAAAACAAAATTTGGATTTTCTAAACAGAAAGCGCAAAATTTGTTGATAATTTTCGAATTTTACATTATGTATTTGACAATATTAGCGATGTAAAATACATATTATCTGGTACCAATAGACACATTTCGACGAAAATAAAATAAGTAAGTAAAAATAGCTTTGCTGGAGATTACAAGTGCATAAATTACATCTTTTCAGCTTGAGTTTTAATCATAGAATGTGTCACAGTATAGCCAGAAGGGACAACAGGTGCCTCTTCTGTGCTATTGTTATGAAGAAATTTTAACTTCAGGCCGTTGTTTTATACATCACGCAGTTAAAAACCATTTTCGTATTCAGAAACATGGCAAAAACATGTCCGTTTTGTTCAAACTTAATAAGCGACAACAGTGAGGCAAGAGACTATTTCGTTTTTTTTATCCAACAGGGAAAAGCTATACTTTCCTTATCCCTTGTCAACTATTAGACATGGAAGTCTTTAAAAATGTGAATCCTAAATATCTGCTTAGATTTGTCATAAAACATAAAACAGAGGCGTTTCACTACCAAACTATTATTATTAAAGGGTAATAATCCAGCATTATATATATGCTTCGGTTCTCTTAATTAATAATGTCAAATGTTTAGTGATTTACAAGTTGGTAATCAGAAATCCAGTGACGTTCATAAATTTGTTGAGAAGAATATCCATTTGCACTGTGTTCTAAATTTTGTCAATGAAATTCCAAGGAAAACATGTTATATTAAAATGTATTAATAAATTGTAATGGTGCTCATAATTGCATGCGCGGTTAGTTATAGTTTCTACAAGCAAAATACACTTACACTACTTCTACAACCATAAAAATTCAATTTGAGTTTGCCTTCAAAAGGCTCTATAATGTTTTATAGTTAATTATTAGGCGACAGATCAGCTTTTAATTCAATGAGCAGGGAATTATTGTTATAATTATCGGGCGACTATAAATACTTTTAAATTTTTCACTCCAGGTGGCAGCACT
>SMLS01076424.1:0-32588 GCA_004785975.1 Popillia japonica
TCGCGAGCTACTAAACATGAGGCACTACTAGACATGAGGTGGGGATAACCGCTCAGCAGTCACGTTCACTTTACAACCGGAACGTACGGCTACTCGCGAAAATTCGCCGCGAGGTTATCTTTTTAATAAAGAAAGTGCAAAATGTTAACAATAAACTAAAACAAAATAACAATGAACAAGATGGAATTTAAGTTTATAATAAATTTTAGAAGTGTCCTCCTTGTCTTTCAAGGCAATAACCACGGCGATCTTAACAGCAACGCAGGGTGTTATGAATAAATTCTGGGTTTATCCCGTTACATGCAGTACGTATACGGTCTTTCAATTCGTCCAACTTACGTATTTGAACATTGTTGTAAATTTTACTTTTCAGGTAACCCCAAAGAAAGTAGTCACTAGGAGACAAATCAGCTGATCTTGGAGGCCATGAGGCCCAATTCTGGCAATCCAGCGTCTTGGGAACGTATTATATAAAAACATCCTGATGGCGTTAGAGAGAGTGTGTGAGAGTTGACTTCACCGTTTAAAGTAAATGTAGCTTCATCAGTAAATGTTATTTTATTTAAAATTTCTTCATTTTTATTTAAAGTGTTGAACATTACTGCACAAAAATCAGTTCGCATTATTTTATCTTCCTCGAAAAGCTCTTGATGGTTTTGTATTTTATACGGCTTATATTTGAATTCTTTCAGGGTTTTATACACCGAAGTGTATGATATTCCGAAATGCCTAGCTACATTTATGAGTGATCCTACAGGCCATTTCTCTACATAACATAGGATATTTAGCTTCATGAGCTCTGTTAAAACATGATTGTATTTGTTCATCGTTTAAATGAATTACTATTAATTTTCAATACAATGTATTTAAAATACGTGTATAAAAATTGTGAACTAACTAACACTAAAATAATGTGTTCTTTATTCCATGGTAACGATTTAAGAATTACATCTAAAGCCTGTTTGACACGACCTTAAATTTACGCAAAAATTTACGAATTTACGAATTTTCTAACAAATTTACAAAAGAATTTATGATTTTCTGTTTGCAACGTAGGTACACCAAATTTTCAACACAATTTTTACTTGCACATGTTTATTAAAGAGTAGTTGGTGTTTACATATTGATGTAATCAAACTAAAATTTGACGTATTTAGTAGACTTTGACGATATTTCAATTTAGCAGTAATACTACTATCACAATTACATTGTAATTGATTGTAATAGTAATACTTGATCCTTTGACCACGACATTGGAGTTATTGGAGGTTATGTTTGTATCTGTTGATATCTTCATCAATGGAACAATGTGCGCAGTTTTATCGCGCAGATTTACTGACACATTTAGGACAGGTTCTAAATAATTTACGAATAAATTTAGTAGTAAATTTCTTTACATAATTTTCTGTTTGCAACGTGTCATATCATTTATTCGTAAATTTTCTAGTAAATTTTTGCGTAAATTTAACGTCGTGTCAAACAGGCTTATGTATGTATTTTTGTTTTTGATGTACAACTGGTTGCTTACCATGCTGCTAATGGATTGACAATTATCTTTTTATGATTACACATAGGGGAGGTGCATATCTGTAATAATAAAAAAAGAACCCGGTATATTTACATCTACAAACAATTCCTTCAGATAATTTCATGAAACTACAAAGATCCGTTTAATGTTAGTTGAAATGTTTTTGTCAGTAAGTATTGAACTACGATAGAGATTTTGACAGTTTATTTAATGATGGAAAAAATTTTAGAGAACTTTTAAAGCACACTCCTAAAGAAATCTTGTCTTTCTTGATCTATTGGTAGCTCTGGATTTTCTATTTCTTTTAACGACCTACCTAGCGGGATTAGTATTTTGACAGTGAGTACCATGTATGTATATGTGGTGTTGTGGTCATAATACACTGCGACATGAAAGATCTGTTGTGTCCCCCATTCTCGCTGTGTTTACAGCTGGCCAACTAGTCCAATTCCAAGTGTAGGATATCGGAAGGCCTCATATTAGGTAGTTTTCCCTCTTCATTTCATGTACTCCTATGTGCAAAGCACTTGAGTTGCACAGTGCAGAAAAGTTTGAGAGTAGATGGATGGATGATTCGTCCTCTTCCCCACAAAATCTGCATTCGCCATCTTTTGTTATTCCGAGCCTGCTTAGGTGTCCGCTCAGTTTGCAGTGGCCTGAGGGGATACCTGTCAAAATGCGAATATTCGCTTTACTGAGCTTATGCATTCTGAGGATCTCGTTTAGTTGTATGTTCCCAGAAGAGTTTTAGCTTGCCTCATACCGTAGAGATTCTCCCAGTATTTGGATTTTGCTCTAGTTCACATTTGAGCTTCTCCAGTATTACACTGTTACTTATCCCGCAAAAAGATTCAGGCCCCACAAAAGGTGTTCTGGCTCCCTTCTTAGCGAGGTGATCTGTTATTTCATTCACTTTCACTTCGGTGTGTCCCAGAACCCACAACAGTGTTACCTTATTGCTTTTGCCTAGCTCGTTTAGTTTGTCTAGGTACTCCCAAACCATTTTGGAGCTGATAACGTTGGAGTTCAACGCCATGATGGCTGCTTGACTATCAGATATTATGATAATCTCTCACTTTTCATAGCTTCTATCAATATTGAACTGGACGCATCTTTCAATTGCGTGTATTTCCGCCTGGAAGATACTTGGGTGAATCCTCAAACTTTCGGAATATTTAGTTCTATGCCGATATATCTCTATTCCAGTTCCCCAGCCGTTTTGAAGCCATCAGTCTACCATTTCTTGGTGCTACTATTAAGTTTCGAAGCGGTGTCTGTGTCCCATTCACTTCTGGTACTAAGTTTTATGGTAAACCTTTTCACAAAACTGAACCTCCTTCAGTTTGTATCATAAAAGCGTTGGCTCACAGAAACCGGGCCATTCTTAATGATTTATGTAGTTACAATTACAATCATTTTTAAAGCTTTTAGTTGTATGCCCGCAAAAAGAGAACTTTTAGATTACCATTTCAAACATGCCCTTTAATTTTTATTCAAATTTACCAATAGAAGCATTAGAAGCCTTTGGAAATGATCCAAGAGCCTAGTTTTTATTAAGATCAACAACATCCTTAAATAAGTTGCTTTGAGAAAAAAACCTGACAGACTGAGTAGAGATGCTAGAAATAAAGGAGAAAATCAGCTTTTTGTGAGACATAAAACACTAGCCGCAAAACGTTACTATTACAGATTCTCTTCTTTCAGTTCATATCTTGTTTTCCATTGCAAACTGTATATGAATTCTTATATTTTTAATTTTATAATAATAATAATGATAATAATAATAATAATAATAGTAATGAATATTTCTACCATATAACGTAGAAATATACATCAGGGTGAAATTTTCGGTTATGCGGGCAATAAAGAAGTCAAAGTATTGACTCATTATTAATGTCTCAATATTTCGCAGACAATTTTTTTCTGTTTCGTCAGACGAATTAAAACAGAGTGCATAGTTATGAGTGCAACAAACGGTAAACACGAGAAAATAATCATCGCGAGCAGAAAACACGGCAACTTGCACCAGTTACGAAACTTATCACAAAACAAACATTTTAAATAATTAATTATATAATAAAATCGCAATTATACTAAAAATCCAGAGGGCTGAAGTCCCACAGCTGTTATCATTTCTTATATTGAACAACGAGATTTGTGTCAAACTTGAACTTAACCTTTTTCTATTGTAATAAGCGAATTCGTTATTACAACGCTAAACTTAAATTCCATAATTTTTCTATAAACTAAGACTTCAGTAACTACTACCATAACATCGAAAATTTAGTTTTGTTGTAATGCGTTATACTCTTCGATTTGCAGCTGTATTCTTCATACCGAGTTATATCCAAACAGAAAATACCGCTGAAGGATAATAGGCAGCGCACAAAGTTTCAATCTCGACGACAGCGAAGAGGTTAATAGTATCTGTTAGTTTGCTATCACGGTACAGTAAAGCGAAAAAGAAGATCTCTTAAATTGATACGGTTTTGGCAGCAGCGTGGCGCTGTCGGAAGGCTTTCATATTGTTACATCTGGCAGCTTATTGCAGCATGTTGGGAGCGGCCGATACCATTATGTGGCAGACAATCGGAAGTTAATAGCCCAGCAAGCGTTTCCGGGACCTAGTTCCTAGTTACGCGCTGGCACAGTACGGAACGGAAGGCGAAAAGGAGGCGGAAGCTCGGATTTCTGTAGAGTTCTAAGTACGTCAAACCACTTTGCCCGGATCCTGATGCTGTTCTTTTTCGATAACGTGTTATTATAGCGCGAATTACACTAAGAGCTTAAGAGATAGACACTAGCAAAAATACTCAATTTATTTGTACGAAGAGCAGGTAAAGATAACTTATACACGGGTACATCTCAATGAAATTACGTTAGAAAAACATTGCTGAAAGTAATAATTTAATTTGCTGCTGTAGCTTACTCGATTTACTACCAAAATATTAGGGCTTAAGGAAATAAAATTTATACTACTCTTTATAAATTACTGTCACAAAGTATTGATTTGTATTTGCATATAAAACAGGGGATAATACAATAAAAGTATTTCTGTATTAATAAAGAAAATATCTGCAATAAATCATAATCTTTTCGTTACAGAAACAAACACATTTGGCGTTTAATTTTTGCCTCTCTAAATATACTGGGTGAATAGATGACGGAACGAGTTCGGCACCATTCAGTGAGCCCCCTACGTTATACCAGATCTCATCTTATCTTTTTTTGATTTGATGCAGTGTTTTAGAGATATTCTGCTGTCTCAGATAAAAAAACTCACCCGGTATATCCAATGGCTATGTAATACACTTTTGCTTAATAAAAATTGCAAGATATGTTAAATCCAACTCAGCATGTCATAAGCTTGCACAGCTGCATATCTGAAGCTTTTACCAAAATACTAACCTGGTACCGCATTTGCAGTGGCTTCTTAAATTTCTTTGCTTATCGAAGAATTTGCTCAAATATGTTAACTGAATTATCAAAGAAACATCAGTTTATGAAAACACAAACTATATTTGTGTTCTTACGAGCGAATTTACATATTTTAATAAACGATTTCCATTTGCCTTTAAACATGCTTGTATATACGTAAATATACAGGGTTATCAAAAAGTAAGGGATATATTTTAAATTATTACTTTTTAAGAAACTAAGTTAGTAACAAAAAATAAAGAAAATGTAATTGCATAAGGAATCGGGGGGAGGTGGTATCTATGGGAAACACCGCGGGATCACGAAGATTTCATAGAAGAATGGGATAGAGAGCGGCGCCGTGTCAAATGAAAGTGTGCCGCAAATCGATGCAAGAATAAAGTCTGTAACTGACCTACGAAGATCAGGAAGACCAAGAATTAGTGATGTTCAAGTTTTAAAAGTCCTTCACTTCGATTGCAAGTGGTTTTGAAATTTTTACCGTTTAATTCTAAAAATGGATCCATATAAACTGAAATGCTGTTTGAATTAAAGGAGGCCGATTTGGCTACCAAGTTCAATTATTCTTGTGGCACATTTTACTCTGAATGGCGGCGTCAATATGCAAAACTGTAGAGTCTGATCTGCAGAACATCTCGTGTGTTTAGCAGACATTTCGCAAATTCACGGCCATTAAAATCACCTGATCGTAACCGAGCGGATTACTGGTTGTGGCTTTGCTTAAAAAATTTAGTGTTTAGAAGGCTACCAACAGCGTTTCAGAAATTAAAAGACTTATTACGGAGCAAATTGGTGCAATTCAACCAAAAATGTTACATAATATTGTGTTCACTTTGGAGGAAAGATTGGTGATCGTACTAAGTACAACAAAATGGAGGTCATACTGAGCACCTGCCGTAACTGGTTTTGCGCATTCTAAATCCTATTCCTTCAGCAATTAGTTTATTTTTTGCTATTAACTTAATTTGTTAAAAAGTTATAATAAATTGAAATATATAGTTTAAAAAAGTGATAATAAAAATAATAAATAAGAAATAGTTATAATAATTCAAATTACTTTATGATAGCCCCATATATATTCATAGAACTCACGCTCAAGTTACTGATTCTTATGATATTTCCTTGAGAGAATCTTACCAACGGTTTCATCGACTATAGCGTCGCAAAATCCCGAGCAAGGAGCTACAGCTGTTGCGCATGGTAATATTGTAATCTATAAAGTAAAAGAAGTAAGATCGAAGTAACGCAAGACATCGCAACAACAGCTGTCGATGTTATAAAAACTACGAAATAACGCTGATATGTCCGTTTTTTTAAATAGCTTTGAATGAAGAGTTCAATAATATCAATGTGATTACCTGTGAAAGTATTATCGGATACTAATTAATAAACGAACTTTTATTTTAAATGTATCCAATCTATGGAATTACTTTAAACAACGATTGAAACTCATTCAACTGTAGTAAAAGTAAACCTATAGTTGTGAAATAAAGATAGGGTTCTTAGTTGCAATTTTTGCAATCGTAGTCGTATTTCCTTTTTATTAAAGAATTGTTGGTTGCATGTCTGCAACATCTACACACATTCAACATTTGAAACAGACTTACTCAGATTGCGGTTTGCACTCATGTTAAATATCGCCTATCGCTACACCTGCTCTGCGCTAGATACATATGTTTGTTAAAACACAGTAGCGCTACGAATATTTTATAAATATCTTTGTCATTTTTTTCTTACGTCTGGGAAGGAATCTGCGCAAAATATTATTGGATGTAAGTTTAATAAAAAATATCCTTAAACTTAATTATTTTAAACAACATTAAGGAAAATTATATATTTCTCAATTTTGAAGAAATATGTATCTATTCTTCTTAACTGGCCCTCCTTTGTTTCTTTCTACTGGGTCACTTTCAAAAATTTTGCAGATGATACTACAATAACCTTATCCGAGCCCAATTACATTGAAATGTACAGTATTAAGCAGACTTTTGTGAACTAATTGGAAACCTTGCTATGAACATTGCTTATTCCTGTGCCACATATATATTATTTCTTGAATTCTGACAATATAAGAGAACGCTAAATGATATCGAAGGCTTCCACGGCCCGTGTCACTATAATGAGGGTTTCCGGGTGTTGACCGTGTCATGGTTAGTAAAATATATACAGTACAAAATAATAATAATCTTGTGCATTTTATTTTTATTTTGTACTGTATATATTTTACTAACAATGACACGGTCAACACCTGGAAACCCTCATTATAAGAGAACGTTGTGGAAAAATTGAAATCTCTAGACGAGTATTACATAAATGTACAGAAAAGAATTCTGATTAATATTTTCTGTAAGCCATAAAGAATTATTTAGAAATACATCAGAATTATAAGAATATGTTAGTTGACTGTATTGTTTGCTGTTTTTGATCCTGGAGAAACCAACATGCGAACAACTATCTTAAATAGAAGGTACATAGGTACGAAAAATAAGTTTTTGAAGAATAACTCTGTAACAGTTGATTTCTATTATTATGTACACTCATGGAAAGTAAAGATTGGACAGTTTCCATATAACAACGTATTGAAAGTGTCCAATCTTTACTTTCCATGAGTGTACTACTAGGGCTAGTCCATGCGACACTTGAAGCTTTACATTCAGGGCTCGAAAGTTCTACGGGATATTTCATAACCAAAAAGTTTGGCAGTAAATTTGTAAACCGATATAGCGTCTTTAAACTAACTTATTATAATAATTTGTCTTTATAATCTCTTAAGTATCGCTCAAAATCTAATATTGCAAGTGACAAATTCAATCTTAAGCACAGCGGTTTTGCGTGACCAATTGTCGATAATCAATCTCAATGAAGCTGAATAGGTTTTCGGGGGAAATGCGCGATACGCTCATCGGAACTCATTTTCAAGTTCTATCCTATTCGATCCATTCTCGACAATACGTTGACACATAAAAATTCAATAATCTCTAGGGAGTATTCGCGTCCAAAACAGTTAACCCGTGAACGTTTAACTGACATATATTTTGCATAATTGACAGATTACAACAGCGCAGTAAAATATGCGAATCTAACCGGAATTTACGTGTCTGCGACTACTTTCATTTGAGGAGAATTTGATTAGAGCAACTTTTTTTTAGCTTTTGTGACATTTGCATGCTAGTATGTTTGTATGTATGTACATATATATACGAGGGTAACTAGATAAGTACGTATGTGTAGAGCGCAAATGTAACAATTTTCCTACTTTGATACTTAACGGTTTGTATAATATGAATAAAGGCATCAACAATTCAATCCAATGGTATTGTAAAAGTTGCAGGAACAAAACTGGAACATTTTGAGAAACAGAAGAAAGGTAAAAACAGAAATTTAATAATTATTATAGCAAACTGTAAGTCAACTGCAAAACGTAACAAAGCATTATATAAACTGATAAATTAATATACAAAATCTACAGAATTATAATTTTTGGAAAAATTTTATTTGACTGACAGCATAACATTCGGCAGTTTAATAGTTTTACATTAATTTTACAAAATATCCTTTAGTATATTTTCGCTAAACAATCTCAACTTATTCATCCAATCAGCCGTCATTATCATTATTATTATTATTATAAAGTAAGTAAAGTTAGTAAAGTAAAAAGTCAAGCAAATAAGATATGATAGAAATGACGTAACCTACCCATAATGCAACTACATAACTAACAACAACAAAATGGTCAGCTACTGCAAGTTCCCTTCATCGGCGAACTCACCTCAAGGATATCTTCACTTTTAGGGAACTTACCTTTAAGATTAGGTTACTATAATATCAACTTGTGGGGATCTTGATATATCCTTACGTTGCAAACTACATACCGCTACGCAGGATTAAGATTCTGGTGCATCGCTACTTTCTTCTGAAATTGTCTGGGAAATTGTTATTTCGTTAGATATTCCTCCAGCTCCAGCTCTGTGACTTTCGATTTTCTTATCACAAATCTGTTAAATACAATCATTAATTATTGTAAGACTCATAAGATAATATGAACGAACTATTTATGTAAGTACTTAGCTATTACCACTAAAAAATAATTACTTATCCATTTAAAACTGTCAAAAAATCACCGCAACTTAACTAATAACACGCTAATCTAAACGCCGCTACTATACACAATGTTTAATCTTATTAATCGTCCACTAGAATACTGCCGGGAATCACCACAAAACATTAAACAGAAAATATCTGGGAATACCCGCGAACTAGAGGACTCGCATCCCTGCCTCAGAAGACCTGATAAACCGAGACATGGCGTCTAAAAATCCCTAATGCGAATGAATTTAGACTAAGTATAGTTCGTCTATATTTTGATAGAGGGCAATGTAGCGAAAACAAAATTAGTGATGAGCCATATTAGTGGATCAATTTTTATATAACAAAATGTGGTGTCGTGATCGCTGTTTATTCTTATGACAAATGTACCACAAATATTCAAAATGCACTTTCGTAGAAACGGTTGCAAAATGTACCAGATCTGTACAAATAAACCAGCTCTGGCAACGCCCAACTGCCACATACTGCCTAAGTTTTTCAATTTTTCTGCAAAACGACGCTGAGTCTAAGTTTATCATTGCTGGAAATGTGGAAAACCGAATTAACAATGACATATTGAGATATAAAAATGGTAATTTTTTACTTTTTAGTTAGTTTTCAACAAAATTTATTTAACAAAATTTAGTAATTATTAAAGGAAAAATTACTCTAATATGTGATCGTAATTCTTTTGGATTTACCTTTCTTGTGATATTATGTAGTGTTATACCGTTTATTTTTTCCAAACTATTCATTTGATACCCTGTATAAGTGATCTATTAGAAGCCAGATTCAAGTTTATATCCTATATATAACTTTTTGTGATACATAAAATATGTACTTGCCGCAAAACGTTACTATTAGAGATTCTCTTCTTTCAGTCATATCTTGTTTTCCCTTACAACCTGTATATGAATTCTTATATTTTTAATGATATAAAATAATAATAATAATAATAGTAATAAATTTCTACATTTCTACTGTATAACGTAGAGATATAAATCAGGGTAAAATTTTCGGTTATGCGGGCAATAAAAAAATCAAACTATTGACTCATTATTAATGTCTTACCTAACACATTTTTTTTCTGTTTCGTCAGGCGAATTAAAACAGAGTGGATAGTTGTGAGTGCAACAAACGGTAAATATTACGAGAAAATAATCATCGCGAGCAGAAAATACGGCAACTTGCACCAGTTTCGAAGCTAATCACAAAACAAACATTTTAAAGAATTAATTATATGATAAAATCGCAATTATACCAAAAATCCAGAGGGCTGAAGTCACATGTTAATGTCAGTGAATTAAGCGCAAATAAGTAAACCTAACACCAACGGTTTTGAGCTGTACTAAATAGTGGGGTAATAGGATAAATGAAACTAGAAAAACATACAGGGATCAGTCCAAAAGTTTACCGTAGATAGGTTCTATTTCACAAAATATTGCAGTAAATGGAACTTAACCGATCAGTGCAGATTTAAAATTAACACAACACTTATATTTATTGAGATTTACCATTTCAAGAAAAAGTCTATTTTTAGAATTATTCTCTCTGTTTGTCTCAGCATTTGTCCCGGAGTGAGGAAAACCACGAAAATCTCATTCTGAGAGCAGGCCCTGAGAGTCGAACCGCGGATCCCGCGACTGGTAGCCAAGCGTGCAAGCCACTAGATTATCAGTCACGATAGAAATTATAGAAATGTATTTGTAGGAAATGTATGGACCAGACGAAAGTAATCAATTTGTTGTCTAGAAGAGTGGAGGAGGTCATTTAATGTAGTACCTAGATATCCTAAACACATTTGGTCAAATTTATATTCAAGTTTTATGATAACTGTAGAACCTATCACCAGAACCAACTATCAATACTACATACAGGTCCAAACCCATAAATCTCTCATATTTTTCAATATTCTTTGCATACAATTTACATGATTTCGGTTTAATTATCTCGACAACTGATTCTGGATACATTTATTTTTTTAAGTTATGATAGAACAAGATAAGCAAACGAGAATATATTAGTACAAGACAAACATGTTGAAATAATAACCTACTAAAATATAGATGGAATAAAACAAATAAATCAAATCATAAAGAAATTATTAAAACGGCTCTCTGTGATTTGTATAAATCGTACTGACTCATAGAATGAACTAATAATTCAAACTATTGGATTGTCGAGAATAACGTAGGTGATTTGGTAATTATATTTATCATTGTATTGCTTGATACGCTTTAGATTACAATAATTGCAGCCTATGCAGTAACAATACCTGAATACAAGTTCATTCACATACATAAGTATTTCTTTCTAGCAACGAATTTGATATGTTTATCATTTCTGCATACCAACATCCAGATAGTTGCTAGGTTTGCTGTACCACATATCTACGTATTTAGCGGTACTCATTTAGAAGTAAATCGATTGTTTGTATTCCTGACTACGGCATTGCGTTACGGTATTAACGGCATACACCCTTATCGGCAAACCTATATTTATCGGTTTTGCAATCGTACTCTCACGATAAACACAGCTCTTCCGAGCTCTTTCAATAGTTATTGTTAAATAATGACGCGCGTCAACGGATGTTGTATTTCATCGACTGGAAAATAACGGAAGTGCTTAAGCTTAGTACGGTTGTACGTTGACATGATGGTTAATAATAGAATATCTAGGTATACATCTATACATGCGTATGTATGCATGTATGTATCTACCTACATGCTTTCAATGCTTAAACCATCAGAAAGACTTTCAAACGAAAAAAGCCTGTATACGATTCTATATACATACTACAAAATGATTACAGTGTATATGGTATTGGCTAACTATCTATCTATCTATCTATCTATTTATATTATTCAATTATGTTTATTATATATATTACATTTACATCTACTCATACTCTTTGTGTGTAATCTGTGTTACATTAAGAATATAGGCTAAATTGAAGAATAGCGACGTCTGTTTTTCGTAATTTCTGGCATAACCTTTTCGCGAGGAAAAAATAATAAAGGTAACGTTATTTTGAGGTTATATGAGACATTTTATATGTGAAGTGCTTCATTTTATAGGACATTAATGTAACGTATAACGCATCCCTGGGTCCAATTACGTACAAAAGAATTACATAATCTATAAAAATATTACTTTTACATATTTCCCACTAGTTTTGCGCATGCGCAAAAGTACTGGTGAATATGGCTACCATGCATTAAAAGTAATATTTTTATTAATTTTGTTATACTTAATTCGGCGTTTCCGCACAAATTTTTGCACCTTCTCTTGTTTTTGAACCCAAGGATGCGTTATAAGTTATATTAATGTCCTGCAAAATGTCCGATCTAACCTTAAAATAACGTTACTTTTATTATTTATTCCTCGTGAAAATAGGTGCGCCCGCGCATTTTCTTAGGACCCAAGGATACGTTATACCAAAAATTACGAAAATCGGAGTTACGCCGCTTCTTCAATTTAGCCTTTCTTTTTTATAAAAACTACTTCTAAATATTGTAAAAAACTTTATTACGTAGGTAATACGTAATACAACGAATCTAGAAACGGATTCTTTTACACCCTGATTTAATTGTTCCTACAAGGGCTCACACAGTTAAAGTATTGAGGTTACAAGATTGAGAGTCCGACTTCCTAATAGTAAAGCATTTCTATGCAATATCCTGAATGTATCAAAATATCTTTACTACATCTCATAAAAAAAACTAATCCTGTCAATCCAACGAACAAATACGACAATCTCTGCGTGTCGATATATTTACCATTTTTTTATCGTTCGAGCACGCGAATACTATCATTCAATTTATATTCCTTTACTTTATTGAAATCTTATTTACATTCACCAGCTTTCAACAGATTCGGAAAGCTTTATCGTGCAGAATAAAATTTATTTGATTTGTATACGATGTACAAACAGTTTTATTTTGCTTTGAATCGTATATGCATTCCTTATTATGTTGTAAATATTTTCCTGTGATTATGTATGTATGTATTATAATCTGAATTCCGTTAGGTATACTATTAAGATATACAAGTAAGGCACCTAAATATATATCTATTTTAAATTAGTGTAACTTTTTAACAAATTAAGTTAATAACAAAAATTGAACGAAATCTAATTGCTTAAGGAATGGGATTTAGTATGCCTAAAACAAATTACGGCAATTGCTCAATATGATCTCTGTTTGGTTGTTGTAAGATTACCAAGTCTAAATTCTAGGTACACACCTTTCCGTAACATTTCTGGCCGAATTGCACCAATATGGTCCGTAATAATTTCTTTTAATTCTTGTAGTGTTGTTGGTCGTCTTCTAAACGCTTAACGTTTCAAATAATCTCACAACCTGGGTTAAATCATGTGGTTTTGGTAGCTATGCATTTGCGAAATGTCTGCTTAACACACGATCTTAAAAGCCGTTGGTTAACAATTATTATTTGACTGGTCGGACCAATAGATATACGAACCAATGATAAAATCAGCTGTAAAACCGCACCCAACGGTGACTTTCTTGTCATGAAGACCGCCTTGAACGATTTTCTGTAAATTTTCTCAGTATAGACTTTACCATTCAGAGCAAAAGTGCCTCATCTATCCATAAAATACTAATTACTATTCGGTTGCAATTTCCATTTAGCCTATTACTCCCAAAGAAAAATCGTATCTAGTAGCCAAATCTGCACTGAAATATTTTCAGTTTATTTGAGAATTTTGTCTAAAAACTTTGCAAACCGTGATAAACGCACTTGCAATTGTTTGGATATCGGATTTGCACTACTAATTGCTACTGGGTTATCTCTGCCTATGTCCTAATTTTTCATAAATTATCTCTGAAACTTGGGAATTGCTAATTCTTGGTCTTCCTGATCTTGGTAGGACAGTTCCAGACCCTGTTCTTTCAAATTTTTGTATCAAATGGCGGTCACCGCGCTCTCAAACCCATTCCCGTGAAAAATCGTAATTCGTAATCCAGCGGTATTTCCCGTAGATACGGTAAAATCCCATTCTTTTGTTTGTAAATCCATGCAATTACAGTTTGTCTTTTGAACTTGACGTTTAGTTTAGGATTAATTTTAAAATAAAACTCCCAACTGCATAATTTGGTTTAGACACTCGTTTGAACAATTGTAGTCATGTACTGACAACGCTCTTGTTTTCCATAGATACAGTACAATCTCATTCCTTAAACAATTAGATTTTATTTATTTTTATCGGCATGTAGCGCATTGACTAGCCCGCTCGCTTCATAGTCCGGTGGTATCGGGTTCGAACGCCAGTATGTTCTTGCGGAATTTGGTTTTCTGTAGTTTCCCAAATGCTACGGCAAATACGGAAGAAAGATAACAGCTTAAGTCGGTCTACAGCCGCAGGCATAATACTAACTCATGGCCAGCCGATGCCTCTTGTAATTCACGCAAGCTGCTAGGGGATGTAAAGGCGTGAATTATTATTATTAATATTATTATATTTGATATTAACTTAATTTGTTAAAAAGTTAAAGTTTCCTCACCTTATGATAACCTTGTACATAGATATATTGTCACTGATTATTGAGATTGAGTTTAGTAGCCGACCTTCGGAGCAGACGAAATAATTTGCATAGTATACATACATACATATGTAGAGGGAGATAGGGTATGGATGTTACCACGGTATGTGTGGGACATTAGGCAGAAACAATAGTAAGAGGTACTTAACGATTTCAAATTAAGCGCCTAAACCTCTTCCTTTTTACGACATTACATTATACTGCTAATGTTAGTGACGTCTTCCATGTTTGTGTCAATAATTCAATTCGATTGCAATTGTAAATATATAAGTAGTTAAGAAAAATTACATTATTTTGTTAGTGATGTGTATTTTGTTAACGAAATATGTAACTTAAACATACTACCTCAATGCTACGCTTTCAATAAGACAACGTGGTTATGAGTTGCAAAATGGTATGTTTAGGACATCAGTAAGGGGTATGATTGGGCCAATTGTCCCAAACATACCATTCCAGCTAGTTAATTTAAGAAGTCTTGTTTATTGGAAAAATAAATTGAAACATTGCAATTAACAACCATAAGTAATGAATAAGATTGCTCATTTCAATTTGCCATTGTAATTTATTTATTTTCTGAATAACCAACGACTATACTTAATGCTTATTTATAGAACAAAGATTCCGTCGATATACAAGAGAAAATCAAAAAAGAACTAAAGAGGAAGCCTAAAGAAACTATTCCGCGCGACGTTCTTCATTTAGCTATAGAGGATGTAGAAAATAAGAAAAACGGATTACGAAAAGCAGCTCAACATTATGGTATAGCAAAAACTACTCTAGCTAGATATGTAAAAAATTCTAAAGTTCCCACACCTGAACAATTTTTGTCAGTTCGTGTAAGTCGATAAATATTTACAGTGCCAGAAGAAAAAATGTTAGCCGATTATCTAATAAAACTCTCGTCTATGCATTATGGCTTATCTACCAAAAAGAACTAGAAAGTTGGCATATGACTTTGCTGTGACAAGTAATAAAAAAATATCGGGTAAATGGAAAGAACAAAAAAGTGTAAGCACTGATTGGTTAAACCGTTTTATGCGCAGAAATTCCCAGTTATCACTAAGAAAGCCAGAGGCAACAAGTTTATCACGGGTAACTAACTAACATCAACAAAATTTAAAAGAAATATATGAAAAGCATCAAATAAGTTCAGAAAACATATATAACATTGATGAAACTGGCGTAACAACTGTCCGAAATCCCCGTAAAGTAATTGCAAAATAAGGTTCAAAACAGATTGGAAAAATTACATCTGGAGAAAAATGCACTCTGACAGTCTGTTGCGGAATAAATGCAATTGGTAACGCAATACCGCCTTTTTTCATTTCTTTCACTTCAAAGACTTCATGATATAAAATGCACCCATTGGCTCCGCCGCAGCAGCACATCTTCTGGTTGGATGACATCCTCTAATTTTGTGAATTATTTGAAACATTTTATTAAATATACGAAGCCGACTCTGGAATCTAAAATATTATTACTACTAGATAATCACGAAAGTTATGTTTCATTAGACGTAATTAATCTGGCTCGCGAAAATGGGATTATAGTATTAACGTTACCGCCCCATTGTAGCCATAAGCTACAGCTGTTAGACGTAGCAGTTTACTTTCCATTCAAGAATTTTTATAACAATGCAGCAGATTCCTGGTTATTACATAATCCTGGAAAACCGATAACCATATATGTATTATATACCTGAATTAGTGAACCAAGCCTTTTCAAAAGCTTTCACAAGTGATAACATAAAAAGTGGTTTCTCTAAAACAGGTATTTTTCCATATAACTGTTACTGACCGTGAAAATCCAAATCAAACTGATATTTACCATAACGTGCTGTCAACATCAAATCAGCCTGAAAACATAAATAGACCATGTCCATCTTCATCTTCAGTTAACTCCCGAAGATATTTGGCCCTTCCCTAATGCACAAGCGCGAAAACAATTAGTTTGTGGTCGAAAGCCTGGCCGTACAAGAATTTTGACAAGTACACCGGAAAAAGAAGCAATAGAAACTGCAGAAGCTATTAAAAGCATAAAAGCAAAAATATGTAAAAGAAAAATAATAAGAGAAGAGAAATCAGACGAAGAAGAAGAAGAGACTAACGAAATTTGCCAAGAGAGCGATAACTCCAACATTGACGAGGATGACATTATGGACAAAAACGACATATCGACGGCAATCAATGACTACGTTATCGTACGATATTTTACAAAAACTACGAAAGTGCATTATATTGGAGGAATAGTTGAAAAGATTGGTGATGCAATCTATGAAATAAAATTTCTAAAAAGACAAGTTCTAACAAACAATTTTTTTTACTCAGCAGTAGATGACATTCAAGAGGTCCATGAAAATGATGTAGTTTCTAAGATTCAGTCACCTTTCTATACTGGAGGAACAAAGCGTGTCGCAGGTGGTTACTCATTTGCTATATCTTCTCTGCAAAATATTAGTCATATACGCTAATCATCCACAGTATCCACAGAGACCTATCTGTTCACGTTATGAATATACAGGGTGTTCGCGATATATAAAGCATGCTTTTAAGGGATGATAGCTACAACGATTTAGAAACAAAAACATATAATACACCTTGGGTATATCTGTAAGCATAAACGAGAAAAAAAATTATTTTTCATGTTACAAACTTCGACGCATACTGTACAGCGGCAGCCGATCAGTGCAGGATTTACCCGACGATTACAGGCGTGTGTTCTTGAAAATGGGCAACACATCGAGCCTTTCCTGTAATACATTTTCTCCTCTCTCTCAAAAAGGTCCTTTTAAGGACCACCAATTTATCACAAATAAAAGAAAAGAACTCAATTTTGCAGTAGCCTTTACGAAAGAGCTTAAAGCGCTATAACATAATTGCAGTAATTACATTGTTTTCATTTAATGCGACTTTGCCCAAGCTTAAATTTTCATTTACCGATCGAAAGCTGCTATTAAACATGCCCTTTTCACTCTTACTTCAACATAACACCGATTTTATTGTCATAACATTATTTAAAAAAACGCAAAGATATCTTTATTGTTAAAACGTATGACCATTGACTTCGTACGATACAATAGTCTAATGTAGTTCAAGGTCGTATTAACATATGATGCTTGGCTTGCATCTGTGCTTCTATTGAATACGTGTACAGTATGGTGTAAGAGAAATGACACCACGCTTCAATTTCAAAGTATTAAATAATTTGTTTTCCTCGTTGTTTTCAGTTATTTTCAACCCTAAATTTTTGATATGGTTTTTTGGTTATTTAAGAAGCAATATGGATGAGTTTTCTTGTACAGTTTGACCAAATAAGGTTTTTAGAAATATTTTTTTTTCTCGTTTACGCTTACAGATAGACCCAAAAATCCCTTAAAAGCATGCTTTGTATATCGCGGACACCCTGTACATTGAAATGTAATAGCGTTTTACTAATTTCTGCCCCTAACATCCCATCCTCTTGTCCCATCCATACCTTATATTAGCATATTTGGGACACTTGCCAAAAAATATAAACTTTTCTCTAATTTTAAAATCTACGACGTTTATGAGTTTAATGAAAACACAGACGGTAAGACTATAATAATGCTACCATGTAATGTGCTTTGCATAAGTATAGAATGTACAGCATGAATTCTACAATGAAGTAATCAGTAATTGTCCCAAACATACCCTATCTCCGCTACATATGTAAGTATATGACCCTTAGTTTCAAACCAAAAATGTATATAAGACACAAGCAACTATAGTTTTTACTCCAGAATATTAAGAAGTTGTATTATCTATAACTGCATTTACGATATATTTTACAATTTACAATGAATCAAAAGCTGTATCACAAGTATTATAGAAAGCTGCTGAATCGATTAATTTTACACCAATTAGCGTTATACCATCTTAATCAGAATTAACAAACTATGCATACATACATTCATATGAATGACAATATTCTATCGTCGTAATTGGAAGTTCTACTCGTACGTTAGTGTCTTTTATGTGCATGCAGTTAGAGATAATGCGCAATAACAGAGACACTTATAATTAACGAGCGATTTACTTCGTTATTATAATAATAGGCTATGGTAAAAAGCAACATGAGACGTCAAAGTCCGACACTTAACATTTGAGCAATACAGATGTTCTTGAATTTATGAAAGAAGGATATAGTTACATAACATCAACGATAAATTCTAAAGAATCTCTGTACTGTGTATTGTATAATAAATAATTGTACAGCGAGCTCATTTGAATAAAATCCAATTACTACGCTCGAGTGACATAAGATATTATAACTGACTTCCTTCTCTTCCTAAAAGTACAGCAACCTGAGCTTGTATTACAAAATATGAATAACTAAATCGTACGCTAGATTTGAGCTTAGACTGCAAATAAATTACAGTTAACAGTTTTACAAAAGACCTAGTAAGAGATGCAAATCTAAAATCCTCGGCGCGTAATAATAAATAACTGCATACAGAAATTATGCACATAATTCTTTCATAATTTCTTTATATCTGCTACGGTGTCTTGTATTAAACTCAACGCAGTAATTGCACGTCTATTATGTCCGTTCTAGGATTGTTATTAAACATTCCATAGTCTGTGATTATCAGGCTCGTGCTTATTATAGCTTGCGAATTTCCCGTGCATGCTCTACGTAGGTGCCGTTATATAGTCTGCGCTTACAATTGCTACAACTTTAGTAATTTTATCCATTTAAACTACTTCTACAGTCATTCTTTTCATTTTGTGTTCATTTTGCCCGCACGAACTTAAATACATACGTTATCTTAGTAACCCATGTCTTTGTCCAAAATAATAATTCCGCTGCGTATGGTTAATAGACTCTCTTTCACTTACTGCATCTGGCGTTATAAACTGAGAGATCGTAGCTACATTTTTCTGGAAAACGAGTTAAATCTTCAAACGAAAAAAACCCTGTTATTGCCTGCTCTATTTGCTCAAGCTAAAGGGCGTAAATTCATTTGCATAGATGCAATAAACAAGTCTGGGAATACAGAGTGTCTACTGAATAGTCTATGAAAATAAGAGAGGTTAAAGCTAATGGCATGGAAACCTATATTCCAATGAATATTTTATGTCCACGCAGTATCGAGAAAATTATATTTCCGGCAATGTTGTTCCAGCGCAACGCATAAATGGATGGGCAACGCAGACAGAAGGTCGAGTCATTTACAGGCATTCGTTCTCTTATGTGTACATTATGGCAACTTATACGAATACCGAGTACACGTCAAACAGAAACTCGTCGTGGTAGTAATTGTTGACTTTACTACTCTAAGTTTTTGTCCTGTTTCTCATCAAACAGTTCTCTTCAAGACTACTACGAATTATATCAAAAGAAAAAAAAAACTATTAACTAAGAACGCGATCTCAAATAGGAGTAATAAATTATTAATTACCAGATCATTAGGTGATAATATGTCGTTGTAATTTAATATTGAAAGTTTCTGTAATGAAGAAAACAATAACACTTGATTCCTACGAAAAAAAAAACAGGTCGAAATGTATAAAATCTGTAGTAAATGTGTGACCTTGTTATAAATAGAATATTTGTGAAAAGACCACATATGCAATTCATAGAGCAGCAAAGCTGCTTCGTAAACAAATGCATTCGCAGAGTACAATAAGCAGGTAATTACATAACATTGAACTTGATCAAAAATATCTGATATCTGTTTATGTCTATTAGAAATTCTTGTAGCGTCCGTTTTTTTCTTGTACACACGTGTCAGACCAGGATTCAACAAACTTTATTTAACAAAATTTAGTAATTATTAAAGAAAAAAATATTTTAATATATGATTGTATTTTTTTGGATTTACCTTTTTTGTGATATTAGTTCTATACTACTTACTTTTCCAACACTGTTCATTTAACACCCTGTCTATATTTGTTGCTCTTTACTAAGAAAAGTGAGATAAGATTTTTCGACTGAGTTGCTAACATGGCACGCTGTTATTATGGTTGCGTCGACTCTGACCGTGAATACCTTTAATATCATAGCTGCTTAGTTGTGTCTGTGCTAAATCATTCAACAAAAACTATATATCGTAAAAATTGTGTAGTATATTTAGCAAATTTAACTGTAAATAGATTTAGTGATATTGAATATACACTACTTTTAAAAAACGTTGTTACATGAAAATGTTAAACGTCGACTTTATCGTATCTATAATTTTTCGAATGTTTATTCCTTTTGGAGTGAAGACCATTTTAGAGTAAATTCCACAACAACGTTGATTTTTCTCAGAAACTAGGACGCGTTAGGACAAAAGTTCGTGCGTGGTTACTCAGGGGAGGTCTCTCGATAACATAGTTGAGACCCACCAAGATCCGTGCCGGACAACCCTGATGTTCCGCTTGTGAATAATTACTACAATTCCTGGAATCTGGACAAATATTCCCTTCATGATGGCGCTTATGGCTGAAACAACTGCATTACTTGTATACTACAGTGTCATCTTTATAGATTGCTTAGCTAATATTAGACAGCAAGTTCCAGACAGCAATTGAACTACCGCTTCATGATAATGACGTCACAGAACCAATAATGATTAAATTGCGCTTTAGAAACTTTCCTTCGTTAGTCGGTAGAATAATAATATGTTATATGCTTTTACAAAAGCCAAACTGTTCATTACAGCATCATTCTGCCCATCACTCTTAGAAGATGGTCTGGATTGCTTGATGATTCGACCGTCAAATCGCCTCATTCATGACATAGTCTAACCTATCTTCTTTTCTAACATCAATAAACAAATCATACTACACAGACCAGTAATTAATACTACAGATTCATCCACTTACAGCTTAGCCAAATACCTTACATACGTCTATGTCTTTAAAACCACACAGCAAACACTCTCATATCTTAAATGCTCAACCTATCTAGCCAAGTCAGTCGAAGAATACCTCACTTCAACGTACTTTACTTTTTAAAGGAAACACTTCCAAAAAAACCGATCATTGGGATTATAACCGCGATATAAAGGGTTGTAGTAAAGTCAAGTCTCAATATCATTGTATATGCGCCCATGTGGTCTGCAAACACGATAAAGTTGCCACCAATATAATCTACAGAGCTTAACTCTCTCGCTCATCATCCTAAGCGCAGCTATTATTTCGCACAATCTCTTTAACATAGACACTATTTTTTTCTCTTGTACTCCTGGAGCTCATTGGCATCAGTTATATTTGTCGGAACTACACGCCTTTGTCTGACGCTGCACTTACATTGAAAACAAACCTGGTGTCAATAGACAACAACCTATCCGGGTTTTAATTTTTTTATTGGGACATGGAATTTATAGGTGAACTTACGTATTCTTCATCTCCAATAGATAGATAGAACGTTAGCTGCAGTCCGACTTTAGTTTGGACCATAAACACATTTAAACGACGTTATCCTATTAGGCAATTAAAGCGTTGCACATGCTAAGAGAGTAGATTTAAATGCTACAGCAGTTTTATCTTTTTAATATAATCTGTAATGGCCAAATTACCACAATAACAAATACAACACAATTTAACAGTAATACTGAAGGGTCAGGATTAAGTTCACTATAAAATGCTTGATCTGCCATCCAGACCGATATATTTATGAGAGAAAGAAATAGATACAACCCCTAATAACACCAAAGTTTCTAACAAACAATTATTTTTTTGAATGAGGAAAAGAGCCAGCGTGAAGAGTCTCGTTACCGGTCTGTGGAGCTTGCTGCTGTGGAGTTGTCTTCATTGCTTGGATCTCTCTTTTCTTCTATTTCAACACCTTCTCGACAAATATGACGATCTTCTCCCGATGATCGTTCCCTGACAGCATCATTTGCAAGATGTTGTTCTGCGTTAAGGGCCCAACTTTCTCTTGTATTGTTGCTCTATAGCTGCTCCACCTCTTGCGTCCTCTACTGTACCCAATCTTGCAAGGTTTGCATTGAAATACCCGTGTCCGCTAAGAAACTGCATGAGATAATAAGTTACCTCACTAAGGTGTCGGTCTATCCACTTCCTAACGTTGCAGATGAGTTTAGTCGCTCATCGACCTCGCATGTTGCTCTGCTGGCATTGTCGTGTGAATGCTCTAGCATCCGCCCTTATTTGTCTTACGCAAACAGTATAATATTAATATATTTCAAGGTATCATAAGAGGCAGACCACGATATGTTATGATCCTGGATGTTTTTCTGTTTAGAGCTGCTATTCTAAATATGTTTCTTCTGTACAAGATATAGAGAATTGTACCGGATGGAACAACAACAGTTAAGAACTGTCAGCCACTTTACAACAATTAAAACAATAGCAAAGCATAATTTTAGACTGCACACTTCTATCAATTAGCACTACTGCAGACTTGGCAGAAACTAGCTATAGGAAAATGTTTATATTGTAAGATATCATCAGTAAAAAGGTTGTAGCTATAAAATTGCAAGGAAATACATATGTACATATACGGACATAACTTTGTAGCAGATTCCTTTATTTATTCATTTAAATACAAAAAAAATAATAATAATAAACATACCACAGATTAATAGCTATTCGTCACATTAATAACAACGACATATGTACATACATACTTCTGTAAACTGTTATATCAAGTTAGATACAAGTTTATACCAGAGAGAAATATCCGCAAAATTATTACAGCTATTTTTTTAATATTTATTTTTCCGGCCATTGAACTGAACCACATGTTTCACTGTGTAATGAAATCTACCAGTCAAAGTTGTTTTAAAATATCTATTTGTAACATATCTAACATAAAAACTACCAAAATTGTAAGCCTTGTTTATTTGCTTTCTGTGATAAAACAGTGGCAACACATATTCGGGTACAATAACCTATACTTTCCAAATTATATAAATAATTTACAGGTTTCCTCCTTGAAACTTATGAGTTGTTTGCAGTATGGTAGCAGCTAGTACATACCACAGTCTCCGTTACACTAAAACATTTTACTTTGATCTAAAATGAAACAAACAGCATACATACACATCTGAAGTAGAAAATGAGACTGAAATTGTAATGTTAACATTACGTATCTTATTTCGATTTTCTGTAAAAAAATTTTATGTTACCGTTTTTTAAATTTACAACTTGTGGAAGTCCATCATTGACAGTATACTGGGTACGACCTTTGCTGTCATAAACTTGTGAAATATAGTTTCTCCTTCGAAAGTATCGTTCCACAATAAGAAAGAAACATAAGGTGACACGACGACGTGCATGTCTTACTGAACTACTTTTCTTGCTAGCGCAGAGTGCGTGAACTTTAAAATTCCGCCAAACTTTGGAGCAATTTTGTTAACCGAAAGCTACTGCTCGGCCTGTACAACAATTGAAAACTTTTACTTTAAGAGGCGACTAACGACAAAACTAAACTACGAAGTTGAAAGACATGCTTTTTCGCAACTTTGAGTTTTATGTATGATTTATGTTCAGTGCAGTCAATACATTTCAGTTATGTATCTCAACTTGTCGCGTATTACAAATACCATTACGTTCGCGTGGCATGTTTCTGTACAGTACAGTATTGCTACTAGCATTCTGTAGTGTATTGATTTTAGCTGAATTGTAGATATGTACATCGTCGAATTGATGGATACTGATGTTTCGGGAAATTGAATCTGTGTTTGTGAGAAGTAATTATGAATATAAATTGTATACTATTGCTGGTTTTCGATAGTTTCTGTGATATTTCACACGGAAACATGGAATATTAAAGAATATTTTACTGTTGTTGTGGCCATAATAAGAATAACGAGAAATAGTTTCTGATATACATACATATGTATGTATGTATGTATATTACCTAAAATATGTATACTTTATTTCTCTTGCTGCGCTACGTTATTTTATTAATCTTTGTTATCTCTTTTCTGACCGCAATTTATAATGAAATAAATACATTTACACACAAAGTTATTAAGAATAAATTGGCTCGCTGTAGTTAATTACAACGGATTACAGGGTCAGTAACAGAAATGCAAATTTACTTGCGGGAGAGGCGCAATATATGTTGCAATTTTAAAACTTTATTACACCATGTAAGCACTGTGTAACGTTTTATCTAGAACTATCTAAAGCATTATTTTTAATTTAATTAATAAATATAAACAATATTGGGATAAGCCGAAACAGTGTAAGACAATAAAATAAAAAGGCTTTATTAAATTACAAATACATACAATAACAACTAAAACACCAATAACGTATTAAAAAATGTATAAAGTAAATAAAAAATATTCGATAAAATAGAGAAAAAACAAAATTCCATAAAATAAATAAACAATTACATTAAATTAACTAAATAAAACAATAATTATATTTCTGTGAATGAGGAAAATATTTTATATAATGTCCACCACAATTACAGCTTCCATTCTTCCTGACATCACATTTTCTATATTTTGGGAATAATTTGGGGTAATTTCGCCCTACTTCTGGTGACACCTTCTGGATCCCATTCTCTGTGGGATTTAGATACGACAACCGGCTAAAGTATGGATAGAACTATTGTCTTGCACTAAAATTATACTGCCATCACTCTCATATGCTAATGGTAAAATATATTCCTGCGTGAATCTAGTGATATCTTCCGCAGACATCTCGTTATTTAAACCAAATCTCTTGTGTAGTGAGTGTAAATTTTTCCCCTAAATCTTTCGACTATCGTCCCACTTCTTTTAGTTTTTAGTCTGTCAACTGGCTGGTATTCAGTATTAGCAGATCTACATACAGGGTGTCCATGAATATGTGGGCAATATCTCGGATACATAAAGTTTATGTAAACATAACACTGCATCTCTATATATTTTTTTGCTAGGGTGCACCACTGTTGAGATATTCAACCTTAAACATATAGTTGGCTAGGTGATTTTTTAAATGAAATTATGTGTTTCTTTCGTCCAATTTTAAGGTATGTAGTTTTTTTTACTCTTGAATAAGTGTTTTACTATTCCTTGAACCTTAAGTGAGAAAAATGTACTCTTAATGGATTTCCATAAAGTGCTCTGTTTCGGAGAAAAAATAAGTAACGAAAATAGGTAACACTTTGTTTCCATATGCATTAAAACCTACTTGAAAGAAATTAAATAATTAATAATTTATCCAATTATTTATAAAAATTAATAATAAGGCTCCACATTAGAGCCTTGGACTCGAATACACTCTTGGATACGTCGAATTAACGATTCTCTAACGGAAGCTAGTCCGTACATTAAATGCATACTCATTAAATGTGTATTTCATTTTTATTAAAATAAGCAACCAATGACAGTAATACACAGATTACCAATAACAAATAAATAAAATATCTGTAACCACAACAAATACAAACAAAATAGCATGTAAGTGTATTACGGAGATTATAATAGCTTGTAATTTCGAAATAATAATTTGACAGTTCTATTAGTCGTTTTATCCAAATGACGTATTTACATTAACTTTATCATAGCATCCCAAGATATTGAAATAAAAGTCACCTATTTTCGTTAATTGCGTCATAATGTATTAAAAAAACCACCTAGCCAATTCTATGTTTAGGGTTGAATATCTCAGCAGTGGTGCATCTTAGCAAAAATAATATATAGAGATACTGTGCTATTTTTACATAATCTTTATGTATCCGATATATTGCGCACATATTCATGGAAAGCCTGTATATACTTTATACTTCTATACTACTATCTGGTATTACTTTTAACGTTAGAAAAAATACTTAAATACTTCTCATCATATACTTACTGTCCTAGTAAGTCCAATCTTGATATAAATTTACAATTGCAGAATCTAGTGTATCATTAGGTGAAGGGAATAACATTGGCTGAATGTCTATCTGTTTGTGAAACTTGTGTCATCACTGTATGTCTTCGGATGCCGTGTTGTTTAATTTTTGGCACCACAAAAAGTATTTTCAAATGTAATTCTGACAAGCAACTTTTCTGTTGTCGTCTTTCTCCACTGCCCTGATTTTAGATGCTTTCTTCTATGGCCATTAGCTTTAAACCGCCTGTTACAACGGTAGGTAAAAAATAATCATTAAAAACATTGTATTCGATATCTACATATGTATGTATGTTCAAGGACGGAATATATCTTTATCGAATTGCTTTCACATTCTTCAGTTTATAAGTATAACCGTTGTAACTGTTTTATTTAATAGCTTGCAAACATATTGTACATATGTATATATGTAGGTTCTTACGCCTTAATCATTGAATCTTGATATTGTCAGATGCTTCATCTTTTAGTTTTGACGTGCCAGCTGACGATGGATACAAATTGAATACTAGAATGCTTTGGTTGTAAATTCTATAGCAATAAGAGATTACAAGAATCTAAACCTCACAAACTTTATAAATAAATATTGATATATGTAATAGGAATACAGGGTGTCTTTGAAATGAACGTAAAAAATACGACAAATGGAAAGATATTATTTTATTAAACTTAAATCCAAAATATTTTGCGCAAATTCCCTCCCAGACACGACAAAAAAGATATTTATAAACTATTCGTTGCGCCACTGTGTTTTAAGGAAAGCATGTTGCATGTAACTATTGCATATCGTAGCGGCGTGTAGGTGTAGCGATAGGCGATATTTAACCACTTCCCAACTCACAATCAGATTCAGTCTGTTGTGTTCCGTCTGATTTTCATTACGGTTAAACTGGTGAAAATGTTCATCAAACATGTCTGATGTATGGGCAACGTTTTCCAAATCGTCGAGACCAATTCCACACTAGCATAACGGAAGTCGTGTTTAGATTACGGGAAACCGGTAGCTTGTTGCCATCTTACGAAGGTCGTGGACGTAGAACGCCCAGGAGGATTTTGCGTGCTGAAGAACCGTAGTACGGTACACAGCATATTGAGATGTAATTTTTTACACCCGTATCATATTCAGCATGTGCAAGAATCGACTGTAAATGGTCGCGGATACATTTAGAATAAAAGTTCCTTCAGCAATTAGTCTCCAATACCATTTTTATACGTAATCATATTGGTGTTAAGGAACCCTTACCATTCAAAGCCATTTTAAAAAGCTGACACATTACCGTTATCTCGTAGTTTTTATTACATCGACAGCTGGTTTTGCGACGTCTTGTGTTAGTTCAATCGAGGTATTTGTTAAGCACATTGAGCATAGGCGACACATGTTACAATTTATGGGAGAGAGAGAAGAGAATAGGAGGGGGGGGGGGGGATCTAATTTTGCATTCGCGTCGTAATTCAACTACTCACTCAATTTTTTGGATTTATATTCTACATAACTGTATCTCCCCATTTTTCATATTTTTTACTTTTATTTTAAAGACAACCTGTATAAAATTATACCTACAAATAAATTGACCTTAACCTTGCTCAGAGTTGCTGATCTCTAAGCTTTTGAAACCTTCGTTTCCAGGTTTGCCCTTTATATGTCACTGCCTTCTGTCAGAGAAATTCCTAGTAGAAGTCCGCTATAATTCCAGCGTTTACATTTTGGCGCAAATACTGACTTTGTTGCTCACTAATGGTTCCTAGATTCTCTGAAAAGCAGTCGAAGTGAAAGTAAAGTGCAAAATGACGGCTGGGTCTTTTAAATTTTTCAGTATATCTTCTCGTAATCTATATTAGAGTAGAGACTCTAACTATCTCAACGCAGATGGATTTGCTTTAAATTGTTCCTGAATTTTGCAAATATTAGAGTGGTGAAAAACTGTCTATTAGCCTTCGTTTTCATTTCGCATATTGGAATTTTAATCTACTTATTCTAGATTGTCCTAGTCGTTTTCTAACATTACTCCAAGGTTCTGAAATCAATAATTGAATAGTTTTAAGAGATTCGAAGTTTGCCTACTGCTACAGATTTCTCTAAATGTTATACAACTTGAGAATAATTAATCAAAGTCTAGATCAACCTGAAACAAAGAGAGAGAGATTGATTTTTTTTTCTAATTGTTCCATATGCTGTTCATTGCATAAGGATAAAGTAACAAAATAGGTATTTGAATTACTAGAACAGCTTTGTACAACTTTCACAATTTTGGCCAAATTTGTCGCTATATCTGTGAATCTATTCAGGGTTTGAACAACTTATAACACTAAAGAACAAGTGAGTAAGAATATTAATTTAGAAGAAAAATTAAGTTTTTTGGAATTTTATAAATTAACCAAGCTACGAAACTTCTGTGGATTGAGTGGAAGAAAGTTCCTGGAATTATATACAAAATTATAACAGGCAAATAGAAAATGTTTTCATTTTTACACTATTACTTATAACCCAAAAATACCAAAATCTGGTAAGAATACAATCAATAAAAAAATGCAAAGATACATAAATGCTTTTGTAATTAAACAGCACAATTACAAATGCCCGATTTGAATGGGTTGTTAATATGATTACGTATACATTTCTATCTTACAATTAGATATTGGCGTTTGAACAGCAATTATTAATGCCAGAATTATTCTCTAGAATGTACTAAAATGTAGCAAATAGCAAAGCTTGTGTCCCTAACAATAATATTAAAGAAGAGTATTTTAAAAGCAAAGAAACTACAACCAACACCAACAACACGAAGATCTGCAGGGATTTATTCAAACAGATCCGTGTTAAACTCGCTGTCAGGATTACAGAACCAGCATTTGTTCGCGAAGCAAAAAATGGATATTCATTGTCGGAAGCATATGTACCTTAAAAATCCTTGTAAATTGCTAACAAAGTAAAATATACCACAAACAATAAAGGGCTGCCTACAACGTGTCTGTAATCTAAAAAAGTATAGCAGCTATGTATCATCTGTAGCTCACCAGGAGCTGTCACTTTTTTTTTCTCTGGAAGAATAAAGTGTAGATATGAATTGGGTAACGTGCACTATCAAATATATAGCTCCGACCTTCCTTTTGCTAAATTGTTTTTTTCTTTAGCGTACTCGTAGTACCTCATCCTGCTTCCATCGCACATACATACATATCTATGATACATTAACGTGAAAACGACCGCATACATCTGATATTACCTAATAAAAAAGAAATATTAGCGGTGGTAGCAGCAAATCTAAATTCATATGGTATGTTTTAGTTCCATATTTGGCACTCTAGCAAAAGTTTTTACCGCCAGATGACATATTTCAGGGTTATGCTAAGTACAAATACGTGACACACTTTTTATGAGTTACATGTGGTTGTACGTACTGTAAAGGTTAAATATTTGATTATGTGTAATTCGATGATCTCATCTGTATATTCCATATTTATGTGTATTATATTTTTATCTCGTGACACAGCTACAAGTGCTTCCAAGATGGTTATTGCTATACGCTGGACCGTAAGAAGTGATATCTGGAATACATCTTGTTCAGATTAACAACATCCGCCCACTCTAAACCGAGCATTATCAATTGCTATCTATATACATATAACGCAGTGTAGTACCTCAAGTCGAATTATATACGAAAAGTACTAATGTATTTTCAAAATTCATTAATTAATTTTAAGCGTGAGGGTTGGCTTTAATTAGATTTACGAAAATTTTATTGGAGCACTAGGCATATCAGTGCACTCACCAAATAACAGCAATTTAAGATTATGTTTTCTATACCTAAGCCAAGTGATGTCGCATATTTATAATATTTAGATTAGATTAGGATGTATTGCTATCCCTCTTAATCCTAGAAGGCGCCCTCTAACTTCTTTATGAGCCTTATCGTCTTTCAGAGCGGCTTCTTAATGTAGCTATGTGCTTTGAGTTTCTCTACATCCAGCACTAGAAACCTTGTCCTCGCCAGGCCATGGCGCAGCACATGAACTGAGGTTTGTTCCCCCTCCTAGTAGAATCTGCAGATAGCATCATCTGCTAGGTCTATGTTATACATATGCCCCTTCAGACCTTTGTTCAATTAGGAACTGGTTCCCTTGTCTTTGTCCTGATGATCTTTGGCACCATTCCCTGGATTTGTTATGTATTCATTCGTTGATAGACTTTCTGAACTGTAATTTTTCGGTGCCGAAGAAAACTCCAACGAATCGCCTTGACAAACCTTGTCTGCGCCTCGTGGCACTTCACGCCCTTGTGGCTGGGAACCCAGGCCAATGTTAATTTCCTTTGGATACCCATCAACTCATTTAAGGTATTAAATATTTAGAGAGTGCAAGGGAGGGGCGTCCAAGCCATTCATTAAATATATAGCACCATGTGGAATCACGAAAAAAAGTAATCGAAACCATTGGAAAATTATCTACGGACAAAGCTCTAGAACGGTGCTTCCCAGGACAAACACAGGTTAAGTGATTCGTTGAAGACTATATATGCCCAAAGTCACAGAAGACCTTCTGAACAAAGAGAGGAGATCTGCCAAGTTAATTGTAGGTATACCAACAGAATACTATAATAGGCTCAACAAACATATGAGCAACTTAGGTGTGACGAAAAATAATGCGTGCAGAATCTGTCAGACAGAATAAGAGATTTCGCAGCACATTTCATACCGATGCGAGGGACTAACCAGAATGTATTGGCAAACTGCACTTAAACTGCAAGCAACCTAACCAAAGCTAGACCAGGTCGTCTAAATGATAGAGATCCATAATAGACCTATAGAGGGCAGGGGTAAGAGGCTGCAGGGTCTTCTCATTAATTACCATACCCATCCATAGTGCGTAGTTACGCCACTCCTCTGAAGTATATCTTCATTAGAGCATTGAGTTGCTAAAGGTGCAAGTAACTAGTGTTACAGAAATTAGACACTGCTTACAATTCCAATATCAATATTTACTATATACATATGTATATCTATGGATATCTTCAATTGGCACAGCTGTGATATATTAGGAATTGTTTCCTAAGCTGTACCTACCTATACCACTCTTAACAATAAAAAATGAATTGAAAATATATTTTTTATTTACGACAGGACACATTATTAAGTTATCAAGCGGCAAATAAAATTATGAAACAAAACAAAAAACAAAATTTGCATTTTCTAAACAGAAAGCGCAAAATTTGTTGATAATTTTCAAATTTTACATTATGTATTTGACAATAGTAGCGATGTAAAATACATATTATCTGGTACCAATAGACACATTTCGACGAAAATAAAATAAGTAAGAAAAAATAGCTTTGCTGGAGATTACAAGTGCATAAATTACATCTTTTCAGCTTGAGTTTTAATCATAGAATGTGTCACAGTATAGCCAGAAGGGACAACAGGTGCCTCTTCTGTGCTATTGTTATGAAGAAATTTTAACTTCAGGCCATTGTTTTATACATCACGCAGTTAAAAACCATTTTCGTATTCAGAAACATGGCAAAAACATGTCCGTTTTGTTCAAACTTAATAAGCGACAACAGTGAGGCAAGAGACTATTTCGTTTTTTTTATCCAACAGGGAAAAGCTATACTTTCCTTATCCCTTGTCAACTATTAGACATGGAAGTCTTTAAAAATGTGAATCCTAAATATCTGCTTAGATTTGTCATAAAACATAAAACAGAGGCGTTTCACTACCAAACTATTATTATTAAAGGGTAATAATCCAGCATTATATATATGCTTCGGTTCTCTTAATTAATAATGTCAAATGTTTAGTGATTTACAAGTTGGTAATCAGAAATCCAGTGACGTTCATAAATTTGTTGAGAAGAATATCCATTTGCACTGTGTTCTAAATTTTGTCAATGAAATTCCAAGGAAAACATGTTATATTAAAATGTATTAATAAATTGTAATGGTGCTCATAATTGCATGCGCGGTTAGTTATAGTTTCTACAAGCAAAATACACTTACACTACTTCTACAACCATAAAAATTCAATTTGAGTTTGCCTTCAAAAGGCTCTATAATGTTTTATAATTAATTATTAGGCGACAGATCAGCTTTTAATTCAATGAGCAGGGAATTATTGTTATAATTATCGGGCGACTATAAATACTTTTAAATTTTTCACTCCAGGTGGCAGCACT
>SMLS01076425.1:0-12343 GCA_004785975.1 Popillia japonica
TTTAGTGCGATCAACATTGGCAAGTTGATTATTATTTATTGATAAATTAAAAAAAAAGCCTTGCGACGGTTGATATTGATAAGGGTGAAATCTGATAAGGATGAAACCAAGCTTCTTAAAAAAAAAGACTTATTCAAAATTTCATCACTATAAATATTCTTATTAAACTAATTAATACGAAATAGTTTTTACATAATTTGGCGGAAGCAGTTCTTGGCACATTTGTTGTTTATAAGGCAGTATTCGGAGATATTTTTAAGAAGAGTATGTGTCGTTGCGATGCTCGAACTTATTTGTTATGACAACCAGCGTACGTAGTTCGATCTTCACGGACTATATGTCGTGCTTCTTCAATAACATTTTCGTTTCTGCGACGAGGTTTACTTGTTCTTGGTCTGTAATTTACAGTACTAGCTATTATTCTTAAACCTTCCGCGGAAAAGTTGCAATTGTTAAGAATATAATTCCGAAATCTTTGTTGAAATTCCTCTTTGCAATTATTTATGGAATAATCCCAATTTTCATTTTCGTTACGTTCACCATTCCAAAAATGACATTTGATATATATATTTTACTTCCTGAGTAAACACTTTTGTAAAATAACTAAATAGGTAATGTATTTTTGACTTAAGTCAAACTTCTGTCAAGTAAGTACTAATCTAATTCATGAAGTAAAGACGCTTGAACGCGTGTCATTCTTCCTATGTAATAACGGTCTACGAACAGCCACTCATGACGCTATGTTTTGGCGGTGAAATTTTAAATACTCCTCCGAATTAAAAAGCCACTAATAGCAGGCCTGATTTAGATTAGAACCATAAGATACAAACAACATAACCCACAAAGTCTTATCTACAACGAATAATCAGGATAGCCAATTTTTTATAATTGCCAAAGTAAATGTTTGTACCAATAATTTATAATGGCATGGTACAAAGGCGGATAATCAATTTTAATAAACCATTCAATTAAGAATTTTTGTTTTTTAATGTGTGAATTGTTGCCTTGTCATATAGTAAAGCGCACTAGCAGCCCTTTTGTGTCCTCAAGAAATATGTGCAACAAAGGAACATAATAACAACAACAGCAACAAGCAACAGAATATACATATGTTCTTTTATGTATGACAAAACTCTCATTTTTCATGAGAATGTTTTATCCGCTTGAAACCATTCCATTTACTTCTATTTGCTTCTGTTGTAATAGAATTACAAATAGAGTCTCTGGAGGTACAATGAGTATCTCAAGAAAGCTTCTTCCGTTTACTAGATAGTTTGACGTTATTACCTAACTAGAAGTGTATTCTAAAAATAACCAGCCACACATGTTTACAGCCTAAGAAATTTCAGTTGAACTCATTGTCTTATCACAACAACAAATAAATTCTGAACGAATAGATCTTATAAAAGATCCTATTATCAAGAAAATATCGAATTATATTCTTTTTAGCCTGATGATTATTTCTCTTTCTCCTGTTCGTAAAGGCAATTTTATGTCCGTTTCGTATTTTTTCGAGACTCATATTTTTCTTTAATCAACGTAAGGAATAATAAAGATTTTTTATTTCTCCTTATCTGGTCGCAAATATTTGAAATGTTAAAGCGGACTTTGATGAAGTGCTAGATATTTGTTAGCTCGCAGTTTCAAACCGTTCATCTTTTTTTTTTAACTAAGAGCTGCCAGCTGTGATGGAGCATCCGATAAGAGGGTTATAGGGTGAAATTCTTAGCGTCTACAGAAGGTTTGAATATACATTTTTTCGCAGGGGATAAAATTCGACAGGTCGAATAAAGGAGTTCTTGTCATTCCTGCATTACGTGGAATCGCGCGCAGTGTTAAAGGACGAGATGAAGGCTTACCTGCTCCTAAATTCTGAATAGCTATAAGATTTAAACGAAGATGCTTCGTGAAAATATCGCTTAGTATGAACCTTCTGAAATTCTGCACCTCTTCTCTTTTAAAATAGCTAACATTTAGAAGCTTTAATAATTCTTTATTAATTGTTACCCAAATAGACAATTTAATAGCTTCTGCGTTCGACTGGTAATATTAAACAACTTCCTAGTACCTATTCTTCGAAAAATCTAATTATAATAGCTCTTTTTCTTTTTAATTTGTCGTGATACTAGTTTCTTTGTCCTTTCAATATTTTTAAGGTCTACGAAGCCGCAGTTTATTTTGTTGTGTCTTCTAATGTTTTCTTGAATATTTGCTAGATAGTTCTAATCAAATTAAACTTTACAATACTCAATTGACTAGTAAAAATTTGTCTTTCTATTGCAACACTAGTCGTACAACATCGTACAACAAACAAACAATTTCTGTTATTCTTTTTTAATTTTTACTAGTTTTTCATCTTACCATGTACTCCTGCCATGTTTGCCAACTTTAGCTATACATTGTTTTTTTATGTTCTTGTTTCGAACTGCGTTAAATATAGAGTTTGTGAAGTGCATGCAATTGTTAAAGAAACATAGCATTCCATTCCGTGCTCAGTTAATGTGATGTGACCGAAAATAGCGTTGCATTATGCTGGGTACTAGGATACACTGGAATCAGTGGAAACTAATCTATTAGCAAAGAAGACCGCTACAACATCTTTTCTGGAAGCGGAACCGTTTTGCAGTAGCGTAGAGCACCTACAAAATGTAACTCAAGGAAGAGTACAAACTCAGAACAGCCCTCTGGGAAAATATTTATGGTCTGAGAAATTTCAATAAGCCAAGAGCAAGGACCTTGCTAAAACTAAGTACGAACAAACAACTTGTGGAGTTTCTCACAGCGCACTGCCACCCCATTTTCTCTGCCTGGATTATTTAATTTTCTTAAGCATTCCCAGACTAATTTCACTTTGATGGTGTTCGACGCCATTATGGCTGCTTGATTGTGGAAGAGAATTGCAATGCGTTGCTTCCGATAATCCCTGTCAAAATTCAGTTCAGCACATCTTTCAATATCTCTGCTTGGAAGACGCTGGCATAAATTCGCATTACTTCTGAGTATTCAATCAATCATGAAATTCTTCTTGAGAATTTGGTTTTCTTACTGTCTCTCTTACCTGAATCAAACAAGGTCTTATATTACTTATAATGGTTATGTTTCTGGTTACTTCTAGTGTCCCTCAAGGATCTAATCTTGGACCTCTACTATTCGTTTTGGATGTGAACGACTTATTGGCTAAAATGGATTGTCCTTGTCATCCTTGGTTACACCGATGATATGAAAATCTTTTCTGAGATACCTGTACCTCCGATGAAGAGAAGCTACAAAGAAATTCAAACTTTCTCCATCAATGGTGTGATAAAAATAAGTTAAAGTTGGACTCACCTTCACTGCATCTTTCTCCCACATCGTATCAAATCAACGGTATTAAATTGACAATCATATGTGTTTAAAGATCGTAGAGTAATATTCGATTCTAGGCTTAGTTTCTAGACTTTGGAGTTATAATGCGAATTTCTAAATATTTTAACACTACAGTACTCAAGACTCTTTACTATGCCTACGTATTGAGTAAATTAGAATATACTTCTCTCATCTGGTATCCCTTATATGCATCAGGTCTCCTACCTCTTGATCGCATCGCAACTTATAAGTTGGATGGATCTTTCCCAGGAATGGGCACCTCGCAAGTCCAAGTCACAACACAGTATGCTGTCGTTGAGCACCAGGCGAGATAATATGTGTAAGAAATTTTGAATGAAGCTTGTCGGAAATCGTATTGATTGTCCATTCCTCTTTCAACAAATGTGGTTTCTTGTATCGAAGTTGAGTGCAAGGTATGACACAACATTTATGATTCCATTCACAAGAACTAACGTTATGAGACGTCTGCCGATATACACTTTTTCTAAGCTGGGTAATTAGGAACTGGATGATTTATTTTTATTTAGTAGTAGTCTTCCTAACCACGATCCTTTACTTTTTCTTTACTTGGTATAATCCTCTTCTTTAGCATTATGTTCATGATTTAAGTCGTTAATTTTATATTTTTGTTATTTTGCAATTATTTATTTAAGTTAATTTAATTTTGTCATTATGCCTTATTACCATTTTCTTTTTTTTATTCTGTATATGTAAAAATAGATTTTTTATTTACTTGAATATTAATATTGGCTCTTTTTGCTTGTCCTGTTATTGGACCTCGGCCCGTTGGGCAATAAAAATTATGACTATTATTATTATTATTATTAGGTTGGCGGCCCGCATACATCTGCCCCTGTTCCTTTATCGATTTGGAAACCATCTCTATACCTCTTACTGGTATTTCTCCTTAACGAGGTGGTGGATAGTTCTCCTCACCATTTTCCCTTATTGCTTAGTTTTGGGATAAAGTTCGTGTCGAAGCTGTATCTCCTTCGATCGGTAGACTAAAAAATGTGTGCCATGGTTAGTCGGTTAGTATTCTATGGTCTAACTGAATAAATCAAAATAATAGCACTATCGCAACTATAAGTTACATATGCTATATGTAATTTGGTAAAAATACCCAGATCTTGCGCGAGAAGGATTCCTCTTCCAAGAAGATAACGACTCCAAAAAGAATGAAGGTAATCCTCAGATCGGTCGTTAATAGACGTACTGTGATTAGTTAAACCACACTATTTAAAAAACTAAGCGCACGAGACTTTTTGCAGAAGCTCCAGGTAGCACGGACAAGTATTACAGGCGATTATTTAGCATTTTTGATTAGAAGAATGCTGAGAATATGTGGCGCCATGATTAAAACTAGAGGTAGGCATATTGACAAAAACCTACGAAGCTTCAAATTGATATTGTAATATTTTGTTATTGTAAACATTACGCCAAGATTGAAATTAGATGAAATTACATCACTTAAGATAGTTCTTATTGTAAAACTTCCGGTTCTAACACCTTACTTGATTATTTCTTTTGTAATTATTTTCATTTACACTCTCTAGGCGTTATTTTATTTTAACGATAAATGTAACTGTTAGAGTTATTAACTGATTATAGCAGTCGCAGCCTTATTTACTTATCGATAAACTTTATTGAATGAATATTCCTACATACTCACATTGCATAATATATCTAAAATATTCTTACCGTATACAGTAATTTTACTATAACATTGTATACGGCGTATAGCTTTAGTAGAAACAACAAAGCATAAATCTCAAAGCTATGTAGATCGATTGCGATTCTGGTTTGAAAACTTTTCTAACAAAATTTGAACATTATATTCAGTTTTTGAGTTTCTGTAAACAATAACTGTGCCTATGGAGTACGTACCTATACCAGTCTTACATCTTCGTTGTTAAAATCACAAGATCAAAATTCAAAGTAAACATTATAATGGTTTCATTACGTCGCCATATTATCATAAATAAATACATTATCGGAAGAAACGAAAAAGCCAGTACTGCGCAACGTGATAAAATGCCTACAATCTACTGATGTTACCACATATACAGTATTGATGAGATAGATGTTAAATATACGAAGCGAGTAAATTAAAAACAAACAACTCTTTGTGTATATTCGATAAAAGTAAATACGGCGGACGTTTGTGTTTCAGCTTAGAAGTCAATTACCAATCAATCTGCGCAGATTTTCATTTAGTAGGGGTCATATGCTCAAGTAGATGATGACAATTTTTCGAATTTTTAATATGGAGAGATTATATACACATTGATTTTATAAAATTCTCAATACTTAATACTGTGATGGTATTATCTACACCTATTCATTCTTTACTGGTAAATAATCTGAATCATCTAAGCCTGACATATACATACATATTAATATAAAAAAACTATGTATGTTAGTAAAGCACAAATTCTTATCTAATTGTGACATTAGCCGGAAATGATATACTTAAAACGTTTCAAAGTTGTAGGGGAAAGATTGATTTCTAGTCCATACCTATGGCGTTTAGGCAAGCGCCCGTGCGAAAAGTTTTAATTGCAGTAACCTATCTTATGGGGCTGAAAAAAGATTATTATTATTGCAATAATTTTCTAGTATATATTTGTTTTGAAAAAATATAATTAGGAAACTAGAGGATTAACTAAAAGATATGGACAACTACCCACCATTGCAATTGACTCTAAATCGTGTGAGGCGACACTGGCACAGGAATGCATCATACACTACAGTTTTGGGAAACTCTCCCTGCCAGAGCTCAAGAAGGGCCAAGAGAAACCAGAGGCAAAAGAGACTATCTCTAAAACTCTGGTGAAACAGCTGGAGATCAGCGAGCAACCCTCACTGGTATCAAAAGCCACAGTTGACAACATCAACCTTGATGACGTCAGAATCAAGTCTGATTCAGAAGACGGAGATACTTCAACGCCGCAGGGCTTTGTAGTAGTAGACGCACTAGGCCCTCCATCCGAGTAGTTATCTTCACCGGGTTGACACAAATTAACTTGCAGCATGCGAGGAGAGCCTCTGCTATAGTTGCAAGAATATTCGCCAAACGATATCCTGGAAAAGTGGAGCAACCAGCACACATTAAAAGTCTGTCATGCAAAAACCCACAAGTAATATGGGATCTGAGGCAGTAGTATCCTAGAGCCTGTATGTTAATTAGGAGCGACATTAACCATATGTGTGTTTCGGAATTTATGAATCAGAATCTGACAACTGTCATGGTACTCATCGACATCAGGGGTAGTACTCGAGCCATTGTGATTGCCTTTGCATACTTGACCAACGTCTGGAACATATCACCGCACATCAAAGGAAAAATATAAAGAAAACGTTACTTTTTACAGACACACCCTTAAAGGCGCAAGCTATCAAAAAAATTGTAAGAGATTTTTTGTAAAGCATGAAGTTTTCAACAAAAAGAGCGCTATTCTATCTGTTATGGTCTTCAAGTTATACTATTTACAAAGGTGTGGTAAGCGCTAATTTTTATCTGTGTTTGCGTAGTCTACTAATACCGGCGTCTAGGGCAGTGCCTAATGCGCTCGCTTCATAGTGCGGCGGTACTGGGTTCGAACCCCGGTATGTTCCTTCTGAATTGGTTTTCTGTAGTTTCCCAAAATTCCAGAGCAAATGCGAGGAAAGGCAACATCTTAAGTCGGTCTACAGCCGCAGGCGTAAGAATAATTCATGGCCGACCGATGGCCCGTGCAATGGGCGTAAGCTGTTGAGGGATGAGAAGACATGAATTATTATTATTATTCATAAAATATCCAACTTATTTGTTTTCAATTTACTGAATTGGTGTCCACTGAAAAAGACGAAATAACGTTTTGCTTGATGACGTTGACGCTAGTTTCAGGCACAGGCTATGTGTGTATTCAAAACTTTGAAGTTTAACTTTTACTAAAGAAGACAGAATTCATACAATTTATACCAGTGTTTGTTGTAGCGAATTTCAACGTATTCGTGCTCAACCTAGTCGCAGAACAAATACTTCCGTTTACTTATGAAAATACGCCGTGAATACTGTAACGAAACTTATAAAGGCGTAGACTACAAACACTGCTAAATAAGTATATATTAAACACGGTTTTAGGAATATTTACGTATGTAAATATCCAAGTTTAAAAGTTCAACTAGGAAATGCTGTAGCAGGTAAGAGCAGTTATAATATCGTGTTAATGCCATACTATTACATGCAGAAATTAGTTCGCCGATAATATCATTGTCGTTACAGACCAGCGAAAATGCGCGCTAAAGATATGTAGTATCGTTGCAAAAGCATTATAAGTATGTATTATGTACGCGTTTAACGTTTTGATAAAATTAAAATTAATGAAAACAGTAGAAAATAATGTTGACAGATCATATTTTAAAGCTTGTATTTTCCTAATATTGTATAAAAATGTAATGGGTAAATTTTGTGGATCTATGTGCACTGAGTAATGAGAAAACGATTTTTCTTTGGTGGAGTCCGGCCCTGACGCATATACAGACATATGTATATGTATCACTGTATGAGAATCACCCTCTATCGGTACACATTGACTGCTGCGGTTTACATTTTGTTTAGTATCCAGATCCACTTGGCATAGCTGTGGATGCATCTATTTGCAATGACAGCGTATACGAATGTCAAAGATACCCACATGATTTTAAGTTATGGAGAAACAGAGCAAAATAGTCTTGCAGCATAAAATGTGTACGAATAACGTTTCCCAAATCGACATCATCCCTCGACTGCGATGATTGTAGGAATTGTTTATTCGGCTTCAGTTATTCCATGTTACGAAGGTTGCGGCCTTGCAAAATCACACAAAGTGCTCCACGCAGGCAAGTGTTAAACATCAAATTTTGAAAACGAATATACTGCGTCCGTACCATATTCAACGCGTGCAACAGTTAACGGAACTAAAATTTCCTCGCCGAGTAGCGTTCTACTATTGGTTTCAGCCAGTTTCAGCGTAGAGAAGTTCAACCGCCAGATCTCGCTTCAGTAATTTTCTCCACTGACGAATCTACGATTACCAAAATTGGTATTTGCCGTCTCGATATTGAACTTTGTGCGCGTACATAATACAGGGTGTTTCACCGGTAACGGGACGATCTTCTGTGTCTAAACGGTATAATTTTTATAAAAACTTTTAAAGCAATACTGTGCATATCAATAGTGGCTATAATCTGAAAATATTTTTTAGTATATACGGTGTCCCAAAAAAGTGTGACACATCAAAGTTATGTTGTTTCTTATGGAACGCCTTATATTTAGCAGCAATTTTGAATTCTATGCAAAAAATAAGACCAACTTTGATAAAAGTTCCCTATATGTAACTATCACAGTTTTTAAGATATTTTGATTTTTTGTCAAATGCAATATTTTTGAAAAGGTTGTTTAATTTCGACATGCATTGATTTAAAATAAACGTATTGTAATCTGAAATAATGGGATAATGACCTAATCGATTACTGTACTTAGTACTCTTGAACGGTTTACAAGGTGTTCAGAATATGACGTTCTTTTATGAGTACCTGTAAACCCCATTAACTTGATTATTTTAAATGGAACACCCTGTATTTTATTTATTTTTCAGAATGTCATTTTAGTGATCTTTCAAACTACTGTAGCATTCCCTATACCTAAATGTTAAAATAATGATGTAATATGCAATTTCTCAATTTTTTAGAAATTTTCTCTATAAACTTGTTTTCAAGTTAGCGGTGATTACTCTGAAACAATAACGAGCTACTGTCACTTAATCACACTTCATTCTGTTTGTTTCATTATACTTTATATTTTGCGCTACTAAAATGAAACAATTTTCGCTTCAACAAAAGATTGACATGGTACTGGTAATTGGAGAATGTTATGAAAACTGTCTCCTAGCAGCGAAAGTTTACGCTCAGAAATATCCTGATAGAGAACATCCCAGAAAGGAAGTATTTGAAAGGCTACTGAATAGATTTCGGGCTACGGGTAATGTTGCTTATGAAAAGGTAACTATAACCAACTATAACTAAATCAATTATTATTATTGATTATTGACGGATTGACGGATTATTGACGATTTTGTCATTGGACCTTATGTTTTTAAAGGATGTTTAGACGTACAAAAATTTTTAAGATTCTTAAAACGCAATTTGTGGCTTCTTCTACATCATCTGCCATTCAGCCTGCGGCAAAATATGTGGATTCAATTGGACGGCGCGCCAGCTCACTATTCTGTTATTGTGAGAAATTATCTAAACAGAAAGTTTCCAGAAAAATGGATAGGAAGGGGTGGTTTTGCCGAATAGCCTCCAAGATCTCCTGATTTAACTCCAATGGATTTCTTTAAATGGGGTTATATAAGAAATATCGTCTACAGTAACGCTCCTACAACTGCAGCCGATATGAAATGCGGATTAAAAATGCATTTAGTTTCATTACGCCCAATATAATAATGCATAATGTGCGAAGATCTTTCAGCAACCGAATAAGGCACTGTATTGAACAGGATGGACAGCATATTCAGCACCTGATGTAATAAAAAGTATAGATATAATCTAATAATTGTTGTTGTTATTTTTGCTGTTGCCAATTTCTATTGTGTGATTTTATTTGTTGTTTTATTATAACACGATCATATTTGTTTTCTTTATTCATTTGTATTATTAGATTGTTTTACGGTTATTCTATTCCTCTTTACGATGTCAATAGATTAAATATATTTCAACTGCCTTAAGTGACAAAAACTTCCTGGATCAACAAAAAATTCAAAACATTTAAGAAATTGCATATTACATCAATATTTTAACATTTAGGTATAGGGAATGCTACAGTAGTTTGAAAGATAACTGAAATGACATTCTGAAAAATAAATAAAATATAGGGGGTTCCATTTAAAATAATCAAGTTAATGGGGTTTACAGGTACTCATAAAAGAATGTCATATTCTGAACACCCTGTAAACCGTTCAAGAGTACTAAGTACAGTAATCGATTAGGTCATTATCCCATTATTTCAGATTACAATACGTTTATTTTAAATCAATGCATGTCGAAATTAAACAACCTTTTCAAAAATATTACATTTGACAAAAAATCAAAATATCTTAAAAACTCTGATAGTTACATATAGGGAACCTTTATGAAAGTTGGTCTTATTTTTTGCATAGAATTCAAAATTGCTGCTAAATATATGGTGTTCCATAAGAAAAAACATAACTTTGATGTGTCACACTTTTTTGGGACACCGTATATACTAAAAAATTTTTAAGATTGTAGCCACTATTGATCTGCACAATATTGCTTTAAAAGTTTTTATAAAAATGTTACCGTTTAGACACAGAAGACCGTCCCGTTACCGGTGAAACACTCTGTATATTTCGTTTGCGCATTGACGCCTGTATTACTGCTCATGGTAGATACTTGGAACATCTTTTGTAAATTTTTTGTCTTGTTTCTCCTACATCGGTTCTTTTCAGGACCGCCACAAATTTCATAAAAAGATTTTTTTTATAACAAATAACTAAAGTCTAATATTCATAAAAATGCTTCACAATAGAAAGATCAGCTGTACGACTAATAAAAGCTGACTTGATAAAGTTAGTAACGCTGCAGGTCACTTAACTGCCGACCTATGTATAGTTTATGCCTCTTTGTCTTGGTCAGAATATTCAGAAGGAACACGAGCCGATTATGGAATTTATGCGCAGAATCGTAAATCGCCATTTTGTAAACTCCGTGTTTACGTGTTGAGTACTTATCTTATGCTAGTGCCGCAGTTGTTTTGAATTTAATCTAAATTATTGATGTTTAGGACGTTTGAATTTGTACAGATTTCTATTTTAATTTAGAATTGCCACATACGGCATAAGCTGTGTAATAAAATACCAAAATGAATGTAAGGAGAAGTGGTCACCGATGGTGTAGTGTTTGCTTGTGCAATAATGATACAGAAAAGAGCGGTAGATACAACTTCTATCTGTGTCCTAAAAATGAAAAAGTGTAACTACTCTTCTTTCGCAATGTTTTATAATGTCTGAAGATACGTAACCGTGAAGATTTGTTGATGGTGTGGAGGTGTTAATTCGATGACTAATAACACCTATGCATGCATGTAGTAAAAATTTTTATATTATACCTGCATCATAAGGTTGGTATCTCGAACACATTTGCGTGCGAAAAAGGGCCATTATAGCACGGCGTGTTTTAAAGTCGCCTAGGCAACAACATATATACTGTCATTACATATAACAGTAATGACAGTAATCGCGCCACAATAGCATCAATGTTTCGTCCACAGTGTGGTAATTCTTCTTTGTCATCCAAGCTAATAATTTCTCATATTCTTTATAATATGCAATTTTTGATTTTTGTGGGATTAATTTCAGTTCGGCTTGCTCAGCTAATCGTTCAACTTCCGAAGAAATCTCTCCACTCATATTGTCCATTCTAAATTCACAACATTTGACATTAAATGTCACAGCAATCACATAGCAACCAACCAACAATAATTTCTACCCGTTGCTATGTTCATTATTAAAACTTAGAACCACGCCCTACTTTGTAAAATGCACCAATTCTTCTATTCTTTTTGTTATATTCGCATTGTAGTGCAGGTATAGTAAAAAATAGCATATAATACGCGTGTATAAGTGCCTTTAAAGCACTTGCGCCACTTAAACATGTCGCGCGTGCTTTAAAGGCTTACTTATGCACTCGTATTATAATATACTATTATATGAAATATTTTTAAATTGCCTGACGAATCGTTTGAAACCACATGCTATATTAATACTATTCGTTTGAATTTATTACGCAGAAGGGTAACAATGTTAAAGTACTTATATTAAAGCATACGTGTTGTCAGATTACTATAATAAATAGGTACACAGAACAACAAATGTTCATTTTTTTTATTTTTCTTTATGAATTATATACAAACTTATTTTGTTTTATATTTCTA
>SMLS01076427.1:0-12362 GCA_004785975.1 Popillia japonica
TTTAGTGCGATCAACATTGGCAAGTTGATTATTATTTATTGATAAATTAAAAAAAAAGCCTTGCGACGGTTGATATTGATAAGGGTGAAATCTGATAAGGATGAAACCAAGCTTCTTAAAAAAAGACTTATTCAAAATTTCATCACTATAAATATTGTTATTAAACTAATTAATACGAAATTGTTTTTACATAATTTGGCGGAAGCAGTTCTTGGCACATTTGTTGTTTATAAGGCAGTATTCGGAGATATTTTTAAGAAGAGTATGTGTCGTTGCGATGCTCGAACTTAATTGTTATGACAGCCACCGTACGTAGTTGGATCTTCACGGACTATATGTCGTGCTTCTTCAATAACATTTTCGTTTCTGCGACGAGGTTTACTTGTTCTTGGTCTGTAATTTACAGTAGTAGCTATTATTCTTAAACCTTCCGCGGAAAAGTTGCAATTGTTAAGAATATAATTCCGAAATCTTTGTTGAAATTCCTCTTTGCAATTATTTATGGAATAATCCCAATTTTCATTTTCGTTACGTTCACCATTCCAAAAATGACATTTGATATATATATTTTACTTCCTGAGTAAACACTTTTGTAAAATAACTAAATAGGTAATGTATTTTTGACTTAAGTCAAACTTCTGTCAAGTAAGTACTAATCTAATTCATGAAGTAAAGACGCTTGAACGCGTGTCATTCTTCCTATGTAATAACGGTCTACGAACAGCCACTCATGACGCTATGTTTTGGCGGTGAAATTTTAAATACTCCTCCGAATTAAAAAGCCACTAATAGCAGGCCTGATTTAGATTAGAACCATAAGATACAAACAACATAACCCACAAAGTCTTATCTACAACGAATAATCAGGATAGCCAATTTTTTATAATTGCCAAAGTAAATGTTTGTACCAATAATTTATAATGGCATGGTACAAAGGCGGATAATCAATTTTAATAAACCATTCAATTAAGAATTTTTGTTTTTTAATGTGTGAATTGTTGCCTTGTCATATAGTAAAGCGCACTAGCAGCCCTTTTGTGTCCTCAAGAAATATGTGCAACAAAGGAACATAATAACAACAACAGCAACAAGCAACAGAATATACATATGTTCTTTTATGTATGACAAAACTCTCATTTTTCATGAGAATGTTTTATCCGCTTGAAACCATTCCATTTACTTCTATTTGCTTCTGTTATAATAGAATTACAAATAGAGTCTCTGGAGGTACTATGAGTATCTCAAGAAAGCTTCTTCCGTTTACTAGATAGTTTGACGTTATTACCTAACTAGAAGTGTATTCTAAAAATAACCAGCCACACATGTTTACAGCCTAAGAAATTTCAGTTGAACTCATTGTCTTATCACAACAACAAATAAATTCTGAACGAATAGATCTTATAAAAGATCCTATTATCAAGAAAATATCGAATTATATTCTTTTTAGCCTGATGATTATTTCTCTTTCTCCTGTTCGTAAAGGCAATTTTATGTCCGTTTCGTATTTTTTCGAGACTCACATTTTTCTTTAATCAACGTAAGGAATAATAAAGATTTTTTATTTCTCCTTATCTGGTCGCAAATATTTGAAATGTTAAAGCGGACTTTGATGAAGTGCTAGATATTTGTTAGCTCGCAGTTTCAAACCGTTCATCTTTTTTTTTAACTAAGAGCTGCCAGCTGTGATGGAGCATCCGATAAGAGGGTTATAGGGTGAAATTCTTAGCGTCTACAGAAGGTTCGAATATACATTTTTTCGCAGGGGATAAAATTCGACAGGTCGAATAAAGGAGTTCTTGTCATTCCGGCATTACGTGGAATCGCGCGCAGTGTTAAAGGACGAGATGAAGGCTTACCTGCTCCTAAATTCTGAATAGCTATAAGATTTAAACGAAGATGCTTCGTGAAAATATCGCTTAGTATGAACCTTCTGAAATTCTGCACCTCTTCTCTTTTAAAATAGCTAACATTTAGAAGCTTTAATAATTCTTTATTAATTGTTACCCAAATAGACAATTTAATAGCTTCTGCGTTCGACTGGTAATATTAAACAACAACTTCCTAGTACCTATTCTTGGATAAATCTAATTATAATAGCTCTTTTTTTTAATTTGTCGTGATACTAGTTTCTTTGTCTTTTCAATATTTTTAAGGTCTACGAAGCCGCAGTTTATTTTGTTGTGTCTTCTAATGTTTTCTTGAATATTTGCTAGATAGTTCTAATCAAATTAAACTTTACAATACTCAATTGACTAGTAAAAATTTGTCTTTCTATTGCAACACTAGTCGTACAACATCGTACAACAAACAAACAATTTCTGTTATTCTTTTTTAATTTTTACTAGTTTTTCATCTTACCATGTACTCCTGCCATGTTTGCCAACTTTAGCTATACATTGTTTTTTTATGTTCTTGTTTCGAACTGCGTTAAATATAGAGTTTGTGAAGTGCATGCAATTGTTAAAGAAACATAGCACTCCATTCCGTGCTCAGTTAATGTGATGTGACCGAAAATAGCGTTGCATTATGCTGGGTACTAGGATACACTGGAATCAGTGGAAACTAATCTATTAGCAAAGAAGACCGCTACAACATCTTTTCTGGAAGCGGAACCGTTTTGCAGTAGCGTAGAGCACCTACAAAATGTAACTGAAGGAAGAGTACAAACTCAGAACAGCCCTCTGGGAAAATATTTATGGTCTGAGAAATTTCAATAAGCCAAGAGCAAGGACCTTGCTAGAACTAAGTACGAACAAACAACTTGTGGAGTTTCTCACAGCGCACTGCCACCCCATTTTCTCTGCCTGGATTATTTAATTTTCTTAAGCATTCCCAGACTAATTTCACTTTGATGGTGTTCGACGCCATTATGGCTGCTTGATTGTGGAAGAGAATTGCAATGCGTTGCTTCCGATAATCCCTGTCAAAATTCAGTTCAGCCCATCTTTCAATATCTCTGCTTGGAAGACGCTGGCATAAATTCGCAATAGTTCTGAGTATTCAATCAATCATGAAATTCTTCTTGAGAATTTGGTTTTCTTACTGTCTCTCTTACCTGAATCAAACAAGGTCTTATATTACTTATAATGGTTATGTTTCTGGTTACTTCTAGTGTCCCTCAAGGATCTAATCTTGGACCTCTACTATTCGTTTTGTATGTGAACGACTTATTGGCTAAAATGGATTGTCCTTGTTATCCTTGGTTACACCGATGATATGAAAATCTTTTCTGAGATACATACCTGTGCCGCCGATGAAGAGAAGCTACAAAGAAATTCAAACTTTCTCCATCAATGGTGTGATAAAAATAAGTTAAAGTTGGACTCACGTTCACTGCATCTTTCTCCCACATCGTATCAAATCAACGGTATTAAATTGACATCATCTGTGTTTAAAGATCGTAGAGTAATATTCGATTCTAGGCTTAGTTTCAAGACTTTGGAGTTATAATGCGAATTTTTAAATATTTTAACACTACAGTACTCAAGACTCTTTACTATGCCTACGTATTGAGTAAATTAGAATATGCTTCTCTCATCTGGTATCCCTTATATGCATCAGGTTTCCTACCTCTTGATCGCAAAGACTCAAGATTTTTGAAATTCCTAACTAAGTTGGATGGCGCTTACCCAGCAATGGCCACCTCGCAACTCGCAGTCAAAACACAGTACGCTGTCGCTGAGCACCAGACCAGAGAGATAATATGTGTAAGAAATTTTGAATGAAGCTTCCCGGAAATCGTATTGATTGTCCATTCCTCTTTCAACAAATAGGGTTTCTTGTGTCGAAGTTGAGTGCAAGGTACACCACATTTATGATTCCGTTGACAAGAATTAACGTTATGAGACGTCCGCCAATATACACTCTTTCTATGCTGGGTAATTAGGAACTGGATGATTTACTTTTATTTAGTAGTAGTCTTCCTAACCACGATCCTTTACTTTATCTTTGCTTGGTATAATCCTTTTCTTTAGAATTATGTTAGTGAGTATAATATTAATTATATATTTTTGTTATTTTGCAATTATTTATTTAAGTTAATTTAATTTTGTCATTATGCCTTATTACCATTTTCTTTTTTTTTATTCTGTATATATAAAAATTGATTTTTTATTTACTTAAATATTAATACTAGCTCTTTTTGCTTGTCCTGTTACTGGACCTCGGCCCGTTGGGCAATAAAGATTATGACTATTATTATTATTATTATTTGGTTCGTGGCCCGCATACCTCTGCCCCTGTTCCTTTATCGATTTGGAAACCATCTCTATACCCCTTAATGGTATTTCTCCTTAACGAGATGGTGGATAGTTCTCCTCACCATTTGACCTTATTGCTTAGCTTTGGGAGCAAGTTCGTTTCGAAGCTGTATCTCCTTCGATCGGTAGACTGAGAAATGTGTGCCATGGTTAGTCGGTTAGTATTCTATAGTCTAACTGAATAAATCAAAATAATAGCACTATCGCAACTATAAGTTACATGTGCTATATGTAATTTGGAAAAAATACCCAGATCTTGCGCGAGAAGGATTCCTCGTCCAAGAAGATAACGACTCCAAAGAGAATGAAGGCAATCCTCAGATCGGTCGTTAATAGACGTACTGTGATTAGTTAAACCACAGTATTTAAAAAACTAAGCGGACGAGACTTTTTGCAGAAGCTCCAGGTAGCACGGACAAGAATTACAGGCGATTATTTAGCATTTTTGATTAGAAGAATGGTGAGAATATATGGCGCCATGATTAAAACTAGAGGTAGGCATATTGACAAAAACTTACGAAGCTTAAAATTGATATGTATTGTAATATTTTGTTATTGTAAACATTACGCCAAGATTGAAATTAGATGAAATTACATCACTTAAGATATGTAGTTCTTATTGTAAACCTTCTGACACACCTTACTTGATTATTTCTTTTGTAATTATTTTCATTTACACTCTGTAGGCGTTATTTTATATTAACGATAAATGTAACTGTTAGAGTTATTAACTGATTATAGCAGTCGCAGCCATATTTACTTATCGATAAACTTTATTGAATGAATATTCCTACATACTCACATTGCATAATATATCTAAAATATTCTTACCGTATACAGTAATTTTACTATAACATTGTATACGGCGTATAGCTTTAGTAGAAACAACAAAGCATAAATCTCAAAGCTATGTAGATCGATTGCGATTCTGTTTTGAAAACTTTTCTAACAAAATTTGAACATTATATTCAGTTTTTGAGTTTCTGTAAACAATAACTGTGCCTATGGAGTACGTACCTATACCAGTCTTACATCTTCGTTGTTAAAATCACAAGATCAAAATTCAAAGTAAACATTATAATGGTTTCATTACGTCGCCATATTATCATAAATAAATACATTATCGGAAGAAACGAAAAAGCCAGTACTGCGCAACGTGATAAAATGCCTACAATCTACTGATGTTACCACATATACAGTATTGATGAGATAGATGTTAAATTTACGAAGCGAGTAAATTAAAAACAAACAACTCTTTGTGTATATTCGATAAAAGTAAATACGGCGGACGTTTGTGTTTCAGCTTAGAAGTCAATTACCAATCAATCTGCGCAGATTTTCATTTAGTAGGGGTCATATGCTCAAGTAGATGATGAGAATTTTTCGAATTTTTAATATGGAGAGATTATATAGACATTGATTTTACAAAATTCTCAATACTTAATACTGTGATGGTATTATCTACACCTATTCATTCTTTACTGGTAAATAATCTGAATCATCTAAGCCTGACATATACATACATATTAATATAAAAAAATTATGTATGTTAGTAAAGCACAAATTCTTATATAATTGTGACATTAGCCGGAAATGATATACTTAAAACGTTTCAAAATTGTAGGTGGAAGATTGATTTCTATTCCATACCTATGGCGTTTAGGCAAGCGCCCGTGCGAAAAGTTTTAACTGCAGTAACCTATCTTATGGGGCTGAAAAAAGATTATTATTATTGCAATAATTTTCTAGTATATATTTGTTTTGAAAAAATATAATTAGGAAACTAGAGGATTAACTAAAAGATAAGGACAACTACCCACCATTGCAATTGACTCTAAATCGTGTGAGGCGATACTGGCACAGGAATGCACCATACACTACAGTTTTGGGAAACTCTCCCTGCCAGAGCTCAAGAAGGGCTAAGAGAAACCAGAGGCAAAAGAGACTATCTCTAAAACTCTGGTGAAACAGCTTGAGATCAGCGAGCAACCCTCACTGGTATCAAAAGCCACACTTGACAACATCAACCTTGATAACGTCAGAATTAAGTCTGATTCAGAAGAAGGAGATACTTCAACGCCGCAGGGCTTTGTAGTTGTGGAGCCACTAGGCCCTCCATCCGAGTAGTTATCTTCACCAGGTTGACACAAATTAACTTGCAGCATGCGAGGAGAGCCTCTGCTGTAGTTGCAAGAATATTCGCCAAACGATATCCTGGAACCCTGGAGCAACCAGCACACATTAAAAGTCTGTCATGCAAAAACCCACAAGTAATATGGGATCTGAGGCAGTAATATCCTAGAGCCTGTATGTTAATTAGGAGCGACATTAACCATATGTGTGTTTCGGAATTTATGAATCAGAATCTGACAACTGTCATGGTACTCATCGACATCAGGGGTAGTACTCGCGCCATTGTGATTGCCTTTGCATACTTGACCAACGTCTGGAACATATCACCGCACATCAAAGGAAAAATATAAAGAAAACGTTACTTTTTACAGACACACCCTTAAAGGCGCAAGCTATCAAAAAAATTGTAAGAGATTTTTTGTAAAGCATGAAGTTTTCAACAAAAAGAGCGCTATTCTATCTGTTATGGTCTTCAAGTTATACTATTTACAAAGGTGTGGTAAGCGCTAATTTTTATCTGTGTTTGCGTAGTCTACTAATACCGGCGTCTAGGGCAGTGCCTAATGCGCTCGCTTCATAGTGCGGCGGTACTGGGTTCGAACCCCGGTATGTTCCTTCTGAATTGGTTTTCTGTAGTTTCCCAAAATTCCAGAGCAAATGCGAGGAAAGGCAACATCTTAAGTCGGTCTACAGCTGCAGGCGTAAGAATAATTCATGGCCGACCGATGGCCCGTGCAATGGGCGTAAGCTGTTGAGGGATGAGAAGACATGAATTATTATTATTATTCATAAAATATCCAACTTATTTGTTTTCAATTTACTGAATTGGTGTCCACTGAAAAAGACGAAATAACGTTTTGCTTGATGACGTTGACGCTAGTTTCAGGCACAGGCTATGTGTGTATTCAAAACTTTGAAGTTTAACTTTTACTAAACAAGACAGAATTCATACAATTTATACCAGTGTTTGTTGTAGCGAATTTCAACGTATTCGTGCTCAACCTAGTCGCAGAACAAATACTTCCGTTTACTTATGAAAATACGCCGTGAATACTGTAACGAAACTTATAAAGGCGTAGACTACAAACACTGCTAAATAAGTATATATTAAACACGGTTTTAGGAATATTTACGTATGTAAATATCCAAGTTTAAAAGTTCAACTAGGAAATGCTGTAGCAGGTAAGAGCAGTTATAATATCGTGTTAATGCCATACTATTACATGCAGAAATTAGTTCGCCGATAATATCATTGTCGTTACAGACCAGCGAAAATGCGCGCTAAAGATATGTAGTATCGTTGCAAAAGCATTATAAGTATGTATTATGTACGCGTTTAACGTTTTGATAAAATTAAAATTAATGAAAACAGTAGAAAATAATGTTGACAGATCATATTTTAAAGCTTGTATTTTCCTAATATTGTATAAAAATGTAATGGGTAAATTTTGTGGGTCTATGTGCACTGAGTAATGAGAAAACGATTTTTCTTTGGTGGAGTCCGGCCCTGACGCATATACAGACATATGTATATGTATCACTGTATGAGAATCACCCTCTATCGGTACACATTGACTGCTGCGGTTTACATTTTGTTTAGTATCCAGATCCACTTGGCATAGCTGTGGATGCATCTATTTGCAATGACAGCGTATACGAATGTCAAAGATACCCACATGATTTTAAGTTATGGAGAAACAAAGCAAAATAGTCTTGCAGCATAAAATGTGTACGAATAACGTTTCCCAAATCGACATCATCCCTCGACTGCGATGATTGTAGGAATTGTTTATTCGGCTTCAGTTATTCCATGTTACGAAGGTTGCGGCCTTGCAAAATCACACAAAGTGCTCCACGCAGGCAAGTGTTAAACATCAAATTTTGAAAACGAATATACTGCGTCCGTACCATATTCAACGCGTGCAACAGTTAACGGAACTAAAATTTCCTCGCCGAGTAGCGTTCTACTATTGGTTTCAGCCAGTTTCAGCGTAGAGAAGTTCAACCGCCAGATCTCGCTTCAGTAATTTTCTCCACTGACGAATCTACGATTACCAAAATTGGTATTTGCCGTCTCGATATTGAACTTTGTGCGCGTACATAATACAGGGTGTTTCACCGGTAACGGGACGATCTTCTGTGTCTAAACGGTATAATTTTTATAAAAACTTTTAAAGCAATACTGTGCATATCAATAGTGGCTATAATCTGAAAATATTTTTTAGTATATACGGTGTCCCAAAAAAGTGTGACACATCAAAGTTATGTTGTTTCTTATGGAACGCCTTATATTTAGCAGCAATTTTGAATTCTATGCAAAAAATAAGACCAACTTTGATAAAAGTTCCCTATATGTAACTATCACAGTTTTTAAGATATTTTGATTTTTTGTCAAATGCAATATTTTTGAAAAGGTTGTTTAATTTCGACATGCATTGATTTAAAATAAACGTATTGTAATCTGAAATAATGGGATAATGACCTAATCGATTACTGTACTTAGTACTCTTGAACGGTTTACAAGGTGTTCAGAATATGACGTTCTTTTATGAGTACCTGTAAACCCCATTAACTTGATTATTTTAAATGGAACACCCTGTATTTTATTTATTTTTCAGAATGTCATTTTAGTGATCTTTCAAACTACTGTAGCATTCCCTATACCTAAATGTTAAAATAATGATGTAATATGCAATTTCTCAATTTTTTAGAAATTTTCTCTATAAACTTGTTTTCAAGTTAGCGGTGATTACTCTGAAACAATAACGAGCTACTGTCACTTAATCACACTTCATTCTGTTTGTTTCATTATACTTTATATTTTGCGCTACTAAAATGAAACAATTTTCGCTTCAACAAAAGATTGACATGGTACTGGTAATTGGAGAATGTTATGAAAACTGTCTCCTAGCAGCGAAAGTTTACGCTCAGAAATATCCTGATAGAGAACATCCCAGAAAGGAAGTATTTGAAAGGCTACTGAATAGATTTCGGGCTACGGGTAATGTTGCTTATGAAAAGGTAACTATAACCAACTATAACTAAATCAATTATTATTATTGATTATTGACGGATTGACGGATTATTGACGATTTTGTCATTGGACCTTATGTTTTTAAAGGATGTTTAGACGTACAAAAATTTTTAAGATTCTTAAAACGCAATTTGTGGCTTCTTCTACATCATCTGCCATTCAGCCTGCGGCAAAATATGTGGATTCAATTGGACGGCGCGCCAGCTCACTATTCTGTTATTGTGAGAAATTATCTAAACAGAAAGTTTCCAGAAAAATGGATAGGAAGGGGTGGTTTTGCCGAATAGCCTCCAAGATCTCCTGATTTAACTCCAATGGATTTCTTTAAATGGGGTTATATAAGAAATATCGTCTACAGTAACGCTCCTACAACTGCAGCCGATATGAAATGCGGATTAAAAATGCATTTAGTTTCATTACGCCCAATATAATAATGCATAATGTGCGAAGATCTTTCAGCAACCGAATAAGGCACTGTATTGAACAGGATGGACAGCATATTCAGCACCTGATGTAATAAAAAGTATAGATATAATCTAATAATTGTTGTTGTTATTTTTGCTGTTGCCAATTTCTATTGTGTGATTTTATTTGTTGTTTTATTATAACACGATCATATTTGTTTTCTTTATTCATTTGTATTATTAGATTGTTTTACGGTTATTCTATTCCTCTTTACGATGTCAATAGATTAAATATATTTCAATTGCCTTAAGTGACAAAAACTTCCTGGATCAACAAAAAATTCAAAACATTTAAGAAATTGCATATTACATCAATATTTTAACATTTAGGTATAGGGAATGCTACAGTAGTTTGAAAGATAACTGAAATGACATTCTGAAAAATAAATAAAATATAGGGGGTTCCATTTAAAATAATCAAGTTAATGGGGTTTACAGGTACTCATAAAAGAATGTCATATTCTGAACACCCTGTAAACCGTTCAAGAGTACTAAGTACAGTAATCGATTAGGTCATTATCCCATTATTTCAGATTACAATACGTTTATTTTAAATCAATGCATGTCGAAATTAAACAACCTTTTCAAAAATATTACATTTGACAAAAAATCAAAATATCTTAAAAACTCTGATAGTTACATATAGGGAACCTTTATGAAAGTTGGTCTTATTTTTTGCATAGAATTCAAAATTGCTGCTAAATATATGGTGTTCCATAAGAAAAAACATAACTTTGATGTGTCACACTTTTTTGGGACACCGTATATACTAAAAAATTTTTAAGATTGTAGCCACTATTGATCTGCACAATATTGCTTTAAAAGTTTTTATAAAAATGTTACCGTTTAGACACAGAAGACCGTCCCGTTACCGGTGAAACACTCTGTATATTTCGTTTGCGCATTGACGCCTGTATTACTGCTCATGGTAGATACTTGGAACATCTTTTGTAAATTTTTTGTCTTGTTTCTCCTACATCGGTTCTTTTCAGGACCGCCACAAATTTCATAAAAAGATTTTTTTTATAACAAATAACTAAAGTCTAATATTCATAAAAATGCTTCACAATAGAAAGATCAGCTGTACGACTAATAAAAGCTGACTTGATAAAGTTAGTAACGCTGCAGGTCACTTAACTGCCGACCTATGTATAGTTTATGCCTCTTTGTCTTGGTCAGAATATTCAGAAGGAACACGAGCCGATTATGGAATTTATGCGCAGAATCGTAAATCGCCATTTTGTAAACTCCGTGTTTACGTGTTGAGTACTTATCTTATGCTAGTGCCGCAGTTGTTTTGAATTTAATCTAAATTATTGATGTTTAGGACGTTTGAATTTGTACAGATTTCTATTTTAATTTAGAATTGCCACATACGGCATAAGCTGTGTAATAAAATACCAAAATGAATGTAAGGAGAAGTGGTCACCGATGGTGTAGTGTTTGCTTGTGCAATAATGATACAGAAAAGAGCGGTAGATACAACTTCTATCTGTGTCCTAAAAATGAAAAAGTGTAACTACTCTTCTTTCGCAATGTTTTACAATGTCTGAAGATACGTAACCGTGAAGATTTGTTGATGGTGTGGAGGTGTTAATTCGATGACTAATACCACCTATGCATGCATGTAGTAAAAATTTTTATATTATACCTGCATCATAAGGTTGGTATCTCGAACACATTTGCGTGCGAAAAAGGGCCATTATAGCACGGCGTGTTTTAAAGTCGCCTAGGCAACAACATATATACTGTCATTACATATAACAGTAATGACAGTAATCGCGCCACAATAGCATCAATGTTTCGTCCACAGTGTGGTAATTCTTCTTTGTCATCCAAGCTAATAATTTCTCATATTCTTTATAATATGCAATTTTTGATTTTTGTGGGATTAATTTCAGTTCGGCTTGCTCAGCTAATCGTTCAACTTCCGAAGAAATCTCTCCACTCATATTGTCCATTCTAAATTCACAACATTTGACATTAAATGTCACAGCAATCACATAGCAACCAACCAACAATAATTTCTACCCGTTGCTATGTTCATTATTAAAACTTAGAACCACGCCCTACTTTGTAAAATGCACCAATTCTTCTATTCTTTTTGTTATATTCGCATTGTAGTGCAGGTATAGTAAAAAATAGCGTATAATACGCGTGTATAAGTGCCTTTAAAGCACTTGCGCCACTTAAACATGTCGCGCGTGCTTTAAAGGCTTACTTATGCACTCGTATTATAATATACTATTATATGAAATATTTTTAAATTGCCTGACGAATCGTTTGAAACCACATGCTATATTAATACTATGCGTTTGAATTTATTACTCAGAAGGGTAACAATGTTAAAGTACTTATATTAAAGCATACGTGTTGTCAGATTACTATAATAAATAGGTACACAGAACAACAAATGTTCATTTTTTTTTTCTTTATGAATTATATACAAACTTATTTTGTTTTATATTTCTA
>SMLS01076435.1:0-11658 GCA_004785975.1 Popillia japonica
CAAAATTGTTTTACACAATTCAATCTATTTTTATTTCAAAACAATAATTACTCTTCATGACGCAAATACTGCTTATCTATGTATGTATGTATGTATACACACATATGTTAGTGTTTCAACATAATTTGTGACTTCCTTTTTGAACTCTATATCAACATTTAGGTGTGTAAAAATGTACAAAACCCATTCTTGTATATTTAACTCCCCTGTGATGTATTGAAGAATAAGATACATACATACATATGTATGTATGTATGTATATACATATAAGTATTGCAACAGTGAACGCATGTTGTTAAAAACTGTATACAAACTAGCGTAATAAAGGATTTAGTTGAACAAACTCCACCGTTCACACTGATAACCCATTTAACAGATAAGAAACATATGACTCTTTAAAACCGGCAAATTTATATCAGCATCAGTAGCGAAGAATTATTATTTAACACGCGGTGTCGCGGTTTTGTTTGTTTAACACAGTTTAACCGTGATATCCTCCGGGGTTATTGTATTGTTACCGACCGATTTGGAACCGTGGAAAATGTAACGAAGATCACGGGGTGCACGTTGATGAGTTGCCTGACGAACGTAAGCGCGAATAATGAGTGAAACTCTAATTAATGATGAGAGAAAACGAAGAATTAGCCTGCCTGTTTTTAAGGTGCTCATCTTTACTAAGATAAAACGAAGGAGAGATTCGGAATGTTGCTGGTGAGTGGAAATAATAATATTTCTGTTTCTATTGTATAATGATGCCCTACTTTTTCTTAATTACAATAAACTGCGAAAAAAAAATGAAGTCAAGATAATACAAGAGAAAATCACACTGTATATAATGTAAACTGTGTGTTTTGCAACGGACTTCAGATAAAGTCATAACAAACAAGAAAATCTTGTTTTGAATCTGATCTGAGTAAATTCTCCCTTATTCAAATAATGATGTAACAAGCCAGGCGCATTAGTGTTTAGAAAATCATAATATTGCATTCATAAATGTTATACCATTTGCATAAGGATGTAGATAAAGCGATAATGTAGCGCTTTGTTAGAATTTTATGAATGAAGCACCAATCTGCTTGATGTAGCAATCATTTTTTTTCCTTAAAGGGTGAAGTAAGTCGTCTATAACTGTTGTCGAGAGCCCTATATAGACAATTAAAGCTAAACTTAGCTAGCAGTTGGAGATAAGCCTGGTTGGTCTTTATTTCTAAATAAGGCAAGACCTCATCTCTTCACAAAAAATCTATTTATTTTTTTTTGTTTCACTAACAACAAATAAGTACTTTTTTGATGTGGCTCATTTCAATTGAAGTGCCCTGTATGATGAATGTACATTAGTGTAAAATGAAATCCGAACACCAAGAAATACTCGAATTGCATCAAAGTGTCGGCTATTATTTGAGTATATTTATTATCATAGCAAAGCAGGTATAGAGAGAAGCCGTTCCCGCAATATATAGACCTGCCACGCATTATTAACACTCTTAGTTACATACTTTTCTATTATTGAATGTATCCCAGTGCTACGTAAAAATGGCGAAATATTATTATTATTATTATTATTATTATTAATGTCTAATAATACGTATGTATATTATTTTTATTATATATTTTTATATAAATTTAACTAAGAAACATATAAAATGTTGAAATTGAACTTTTGAATACTTGACACCTAACAATTTCAAAGAAACAATATTAATTTATATTTATTGTGCAATAGAACTAATATGCAATAATTCGTCTAAGGTATATATTTAAAAGAGGGCGTGTTCTCTAGGAATGTAATTATAAATTTTTGATGAATTAAATTCTTTGTTGCTGTATAGCCAGGTGGCAGAATATAACAGAATTCGGAGTAAAACACATATAGTCATATTCTGGCAAGTTACGAGACTTGGTTGATAGGTTTAGAAAGTTGATAAAATCTAGAACTATTTAGAAATTTTATGGGTAAAATAGTTCAAATTAAAATTGGTAAAACTGTTTCAAATAAAACTTTTTCGATCTGACAGCATTAAATGAAGGTAAAATGAATATGTGTTTAGTTAAGATTTTTGGAATGTTATCTAAACTAAACTAAATTTAATGAAACGAGCAAAATCTACAGGAAGTTCTATTTGAAACAGACTGTAGAATTATAAACAACGTAAGTATTCATAATAAGAGGGTCAATTGATAACTACGTAGTCTAACACAGAGATGGCACAAATTCGGGGAGTCTTCTTAACCATTCGTTAGAATAATCCTTTAGTTGGTTAAATCTGACATTACAGACCGAATTTCTATATTGTCTTTAATCTGTGTCATTTCTTGTTACATTAAAATTTATATTTTTTGTTTCCTTCGGGTAAAAGAGTATATTGAAAAAAAAACGCCTAGTTCCTCTTGAAGGGCCAGGCCTTCTTAAAAAAGGCTAACAAATAAGAAAGAATGAATAAATTCATTAAACCAAATTTAGAAGGCAGAAATAAAAATGGATTATTTGACCACTTTAATTCATTCCATACCGACTAGAATAAATGCTGATTAAATCTAGCAAGTTCCCTTTCATATAATAGACCAATTTTATTTAGTTTTTTTTCTGTTTTATTTTACATATTTTTCTAATTTCCATATTTGTGTAAATTTGGATATTTTTTTAGATATTTCTCAGAAAAAATAAAGTGTTTGTTAAACAATATAATTCTGTGTGTTATTTGATGTATAAAACATATCGTAAACAAATTTTAAATACTAAACTTAGATTTAATTATCCGTAACATTAATAATGAGGTATTTATTCAAGATTCATAGGTGTTCGGATTTCATTTCACATTACTGTACATATATGTATGTATTCAACCACATAATTAGTGGTAGTAAGCTATAGGATATCCATGTTGTAGGAATTTACATAGATCTATGTACACTCACAAATATAAATTGCATCTGAAGTGGTATAATTGTGATTAATCAACTCATCAATAAAATGTGTTCACAAAACAATAACACAGTTATTCCTGATTCGGCCAATAATGCTACTACTAATCACAATTCAATTAAACATCGGATCAAATAGTTAAAGTTGATTTAGCTTGAAAAGGACATGTTTGTATTTGATTGTTCGTTATATTCTAGCAAAATTGAACACAAGTTATACATATACTGACTTCCAGAAAAATTGCAACACCTAGAAGTTTTCGAACGATTTTATTGAAATTTTCAGGAAACGTCTATTTTCATGAAACAAAGTGATGATTAAGATTTGAAAACAAAAGAACAAAAGCTTTAAAAGTTTTTTCAATAAGGAGTTGCTTCGCCACGATTTGTAATGCACTCATCCAGACGGCTTGGCATGCTATTAATCAAGTGATCTATAGATGCTTGTGGTATATCGTCCCAAGCTTCTTGAATCCGTTGCTGAAGATCGTGTAAATTATCTGGAGGGTGCGATAAATTACCCAGTCGCCTACCAATCATATCCCATACATGTTCAATGGGTGACAAATTAGGCGACCGAGCAGGCCATGAGAGGACGGCAATGTTAGATTCTTCCAAAAACCGTGTTGTAGCCCTTGCCGTATGAGGGCGTGCATTATCCTGCTGGAAAATGGGATTTTGCAGCCCCTGAAGATATGGAAGGCCAACTGGTTGTAGCACATTAGCAATGTAACCAGCTGCGTGAAGGTTGCCGTCAATAAAGACCAAGGGTGATCTGCTACCATAACATATTGCACCCCATATCATAACTCCTTGAGTGAGGGCTGTGTTGCGTTCCACAAAAAATGTTGGATTTTTACGTTCTCCACGCATCCGTCTGACTCTCCTACGACCATTGTGGGTCCACAAGCAAAATCGGGACTCGTCACTAAACACAATTTGATGCCATTCTTGCGCCCAATTAACCCTTTCGTTGCTCCACTCTAGTCTGCGTAGACGGTGAAGTGGTGTTAGTGGAAGACATAAAAATGGACGATATGAACGCAACCCATAAGATCTTATCCGGCGATAAACAGTTGACATTGACATTCTGAGTCCTGTACCTCTCATCCAATCAGTTGCAATTGATCGAGTTGTTGAAAATCTATCTCTTGTGGCCAAAAGTCTTAAGCGACGTTCTTCGCGATCTGTAGTCCGTCGAGGACGTCCAGATCCACGGCGACGATGTTGAACCCCTTCCTCGGACCATTTGGACCAACATCTCAATACCGATGAAACATTTCGGTTTAGACGACGAGCAATTTCTCTTAGCGAAAGTCCGGCCTCTCTCATACCAATAATACGGCCACGTTCAAAATCACTTAATTGGATAAAATGTTGATGTTGACGTACTCTCGGCATTGTTATCAAGTTCAGAATGAAATTGTGACGAAACAACAACAATTTGCAAACTTGACAGTTACTAAATGGTCTAATACATCAAATTTATAGTTACTATGTGCTATGGCAACAACATGCAAAAAAAACAAAACTACTTGCTAGATTTTATTCAAATTTTAATCATCAATTTGTTTAATGAAAATAGACGTTTCCTGAAAATTTCAATAAAATCGTTCGACAATTTCTAGGTGTTGCAATTTTTCTGGAAGTCAGTATATATGCAGATGCTATAGGTATACTTAAAAACAGCTTATGTATGGATTCCCAGTAATTAATACTATCTGATTCACGGAAATCTAGATAACTTGGATGTGCCTTATCTTAATAAGAGTAATGTTACATTTCATATACATATAACATGCTCCATTCAATGGAGGTTACACCATCTAGAAAACTAACATAGATTAATTATTTTTTTATAAATAATGTATCGCACTGTAGCTATTAATTTCATTCTTTTTCATTCTCGATAAGATTGAAATTAAGTGGAAATTTCTAATTCAGCGAAAAATATTGCGAACTTACACGACAATCTTTGTTATCCAACCACAGAAAAGCAATTGGATCCTGCACCTTATTATTTTTTGTCGGTCTTCAGAACTTGAAGGTCTTTTTGATGAATAATTAAGATATGAAGCACACCAGAGCAGTTTTTGGGCTATTTAGAGCTTACCAAACAATGTTTACTATCGATGCAAAAATCAATAGAAGGAATAATTGCTGACTCTCCCATTATCCTGAAGATGTCCCTATTGTTCCCAGAACGAACTTTCCGGCGAATTATTTTTACGTGCTAAGTATTGTGTCAATTGAGGGTGATGTCATGCCGCCGCATTTTTAACAAAGGGGAAAAATGTCACAAAAGAAGTTTATTTGGATGTCCTGATAAATGTGATGAAGCCGTGAATGAAAACTGTACCGTCTGGAAAACCGTATGTTTGTCAAGTCGTTTGGTGCAAAATTGGTTGACGTCGACATGTTTTGGTCCGAAGAATGTTGGTCTCCCAACAGCCCAGATTTAAATCCTCTGGGCTACTCTATGTATGGAGCGTGGTTGAAAGGATCACTATCAAGTTCAGACATCCAAACGTCACATTATTGAGAGCCGCTATTGAAGCCGCATTCGCCAATATGGACCGTGACTCATTAAAACGCCTACGAACACTTCAGATCGAGAATGGAGGCGATCGTTCAAGCAGAAGGATTTTAGCGCCCACCATGTAAATAGATTTGAATTTTTCCTTGAAAAGGCTTCCATGGATGAGGTGGTGCTCGCTTGAAGACCTTCTTCCTACAAGATATTTCAAATTTTTGAAATGTCTGCACGATTTAATGGCATTTTTGAAGGGATATTATATTGTTGTTTTTCCAATTTCACAAAGATTCAAATTCGAATTCGTTGTCAAAATCTTTTCTGTCGCCGGTAGATTGGTTCCAGCTAATGCCATATGGTTCGCTAAGAAGACAAGATAAATTAAATGAAGGATCACGAGAACTACATCTGGCATTAATGATCTATTACATTCGAAACTAAGTTTGGTAAAAAAATCATCAATCTCACTCCTTCGTAGTCTTGAAATTTTTACATTGTTGAGCAGATAAAAACATTAATATAGCTTCAACCACCGACAAAAATTAATAAGGCATAGGTAACCGGCATGTAGTATCGAAGAAGTATTATTACTGTTAAATTAGGAAGACCACCAAAATCTGTTTGGGATCATACTTTATTTTCCTTATATCTCAATGATATCTTCACATTTTTAATTGAGAACTTTCTTGTAATGCATGCGGATGATACTTCAACTACTTCTGTTTGAAAATCAGAAGAAAATATTACTCCCCAAACATTATTCTTTGCGGTGAAGTGATGCAGCAAAATATTGCGATTAGTTGTGTCAAACGCCTTTTAGAGTTATCATCCATAAAATTTATGAAGTGCAGTCTTTAATGGCGTGTACCTGCATCACAATAATTTTGAGGAATTTTTCTGCTGATGTACATATGTACATATGTCCAGAAAAACTGTAGAAGAGTGAGTACAAATCATTGAGTTTATAATCTGTTATAACCTTATAGACTTATTCTAGCAAAAAGCATAATTGCTCATGAACATTGTAGCAACAGTCAGAAAGGAGATGAGTCCAAAATCTATTACAGCTATTTGGCACTATTTGCCTCTGCAATTTAGTATAATTACTGTCATAGTTCTCTCTACATATATGTACATACGCTGGTTTACCCCTTAAAATCTTCATCTCTTTCTGTAGATATTTCTTGGATTTGCTAATTCTTGCAATCTTATTGTTCTTGAATTGGATTTTCTTATTCTCCAACCTATTTACTACAGCGAATACAAACAAATCTTATTCAAATTGCATGTACATACTTGATGACAACTAAAATAACTAAATAATAAATTAAATTATAAAAAAAACACTACCAGTAGTATTATTTAAAACGTGTGTGTGAATACGTTATAACAAATACGATCACATATACGTCTTTGATCTCAACAGTTCATTCTGAAGGACAGGTCAATACACCTAACACGTAAACCGACTAACCACATAATCTACTTCAACGCGCAAAGAAATTAACTTGTGTGTAAGAGCATATTTATGTATGTATAAGAGAGTGTACAGAATCTATAAAAATAATCTAGTTTTCAATAAGAACACGGATATTTGTATATATATGTATTTCTGCAAATTGGGATTGCAATATTAGAATGTTAATAGAATAGAATAAATAATCACCTAACGTAAAGTTTACAAACTTAAGAAACAGTTAGTCAAACATATGTTGTAGTTGTTCCGAAAAATTCTTTAACATTTAGATATATTTAATTGCTTTCTAATGTAAGTAACACAAAAATAGATTTCGTGTAAATAATTACATTTCCTAGCTCCGGTTGCAATTCCGTTAACGTCGTAGGTATTTCATTCGGCTAATTTTCCGCGATATAAAGGAAAATTTAAGTGCTCCATTAAGCTAAGGTACCGCTAAATTAACGCATACATAAGTACATATGTGCAGATTAAAATGCGAATTTTAAAATTTTATAACGCCCATATAAAGCTATTTTTGGGGCCCACATTACGGAAGATAAAACGAAATTTCGTCTATAAATACGTGAAGATATAAATCGCTAATGAATACTGGGCTGACGTTGTTTATAATCTTTGAACTAACCTTGGATAAGATATGTATGTAACCGCGTTGTTTATAAACTGTTCAGAATAGGAATCGGTTCTAGTGGGTTTGTTTCGAAATTTTTAAGTCGTAAGAGAGATAATCGATTAGGTTTTGATATCATAGAGTAGGTATAGTATGTCTGTTTCACGCCATTCACTCGACATGTACACCCTGTATAAGGGGGCCCCAGGGCGCAGCCCCTAGAGCGCCGCCCCCAGGGCGCAGTCCTTCGGCCCCCTTACACAGGGTGTACATGTCGAGTGAGTGGCGTGAAACAGACATACTATACCTACTTAATAGATAACTTTATAAGCATGACCAATCTTAGGGATGCATGTGAAGAAAAGTCTTTATTTTTCAACATAGTCTCCTTTGAGACCTATACACTTCGCCCAAGGTTTCTCCAATTTTTTTATCCCTTCCAAAAAATAAGATTTGTCGAGGCCATCAAAATATGTAGGTATTTGTTTGTGAGATGATTTCATCGTTGGAGTCTTTTCGCAGAGCCATTTCTTCAGGTTTGAAAACCAGAAATAGTCACTCGGTGCAAAATCCGGAGAATAGAGCGGATGAGGGAGCCTAATTCATGGATTTTTGCCATGGAAACTGCACATGTGTTTGGACCGTTGCGTTGTACTGGGGGAAAAGAACCAAATGCGGCCGTTTCTTTTTCAAATCCTCATTAAATCGTCCCAATAAGTTGGCATAGTATTCGCCAATAATTGTTTTACCCTTTTGAAGGTAGGCAATGTAGATTTTAACAAAAAACGGTCGCCATCACTTTATTGGCTGACAACCCCACCTTGGCCTTCTTTGGCGCCAATTCACCCCAAGAAACCCACTGTTTTGACTGCTGTATTGTCTCTGGTGTGTTGTGGTGGATCCAAGTTTCATCCACGGTTACGAAACGAAGCAGAAATTCGTCCATATTGCGGTTAAACAACGCCAAACACTCCTTGCGTTTGTGATCGATTGTGAGCAAACGTGGCACCCATCTTGAGGAAAGCTTTCTCATATCCAATTAATCATTCAAAATTGAAACCATTGTGCCTATGGCTTCCACAATCTCTCGCACTTTCAATCTCCGATCAGCCAACACCATATCGTAATTTTTTTTATATTTTTGTGTGTAGAGACCTCAACTGTGCGTCCAGAACGTTCGGCATCTTCCGTGCTTGTACGGCCACAACGAAATTCAGTAAACCACTTTTTTACCATTGAAATTGATGATGCAGAGTTCCCATAATAGTTATCAAGCTTAATCTTGATTTGAGAAATGCTTAATGAGCACTTTTTTCCATTTTCTTCTCAAATCATGCGGTAGTCTGCTGTCAATGGCTGTCAAACGCAAACTAGATGACACAGGTTGTTCAAATTTTAACAGGAGTCAACTGACAGATGTTTGTTGACAGGAGCAGTGTTGCCCTTTCAATTGCACATATTGACCCACCCTCGTATCTTCATTTCTAGGCGTAGCTTTCCTAGCTAGACTGCAGCAATTTGTAGAACAGTCAATGTCACTTTTTGCAATATGCAGGTCCCTACGCCTGCTATCTTTCAATTAAAAAGAACCCTGGCAGATGGTTCGTTTGTGCTCGTTTCTGCGGAAAATAAAAAAAAATTAAAATTAAATTTTAAACTTCAAGCAACAGATAACTCATTCTCAAGAGAGATAATGACGGAGACAAGTTAAAGGCGTTTTTCTGTTCTCACTTGTAATACCTTCAAGGTGTTTAGGCCTTTTAAATCTTTCTTTTTTTTACACCAAAATTTACACCACATTTTAGTTTGTTAATGGCAAAGGACTTGAAGTTTATTTTCATAAAAATTTCAAACAATTTATGAACCCGCGCTTGTATATTTCTTAAAAACAATATTAAATTCACGTTACTTCATAATTTATTACGTTAGGGAGCGATGCAAACTGCCCCTGGCATGCTGGCGACGTGACTCTCAATCCAGCCGGCAAACTTGGCGAACTTAACCGTCATATTGATTTTTACTAACTCGAGACATCGCAACGAAAGGGTCGCCCTGTCGAATTTAAAAGTAAAATGAGGTAGGTAGTGAATACTTTAACAAAAAAAAAAGAAAAACAAGAATACGCATCTTCCATCGCACGTTCGCGCTTCGTATTCACCTCTCTTCGGCGTCACTGCACGATATGATTTAATTAACGGGCTCTAATCGATACGATACTCCCCATGCTGATGAGGATCGCCAATTAAGATTGATTTTTTGCGAAGATACGACGTGAAGTTTAATTTAATTTTTTTTTATTATTGTGTCAAAAGCAGATTAGTCCAAAATACAGTTTGACCATCAAGCTGTGCCGATTTTGACACATTTCCAATGACATTTATGTCAAATGTTTGTATTAAGTAATTTATCCACATCTGTCAGTTTCATCTAATATGCATGACGTCGACATGAATACGTATCGTAAATGACGAATTGTATTAACCGTAGACGAAGCAAGCCAGATGAACTAAAGAGCGACAATAGCCAGTGTTGCTATGGAGTCCATCGCTGAGTGGGGAGGTTCAAAAAACCAGCCGCGGAAACTTGGCTGCTCTCTCAGTTAATGTTCCTCATGAAGTAGTTTGAACGTGGCGACGGGAATACAACAAACACCATGGCTTAATCGCATGGTGTACACAAAGACAGTTACATATGCGGTCAAAAATTACCGTACTTAAACTTACACTAAAAGCATTTGTTTTATTAAAATCAGCGATATTTTTTTTTGTTTGCTTTTAATTCAGTTTAAATCGTGACGATTAACGAAGTGATCTTCTAATAAGATGGTATAAATATTTTCTTGTTTAGGAATAGAGTGTGATAAATTTTAAAAGTATTTTCAAAGAGAATTAAATGGTACGTAACAATATTTTTAAATAAGGCAGAAAAGGTACTTAATATTAATTTAATAACAAGTTCTATAGGTATATATGTAATTTAATTTAAAATTAATTTAAAAAAATAAGTGAGTTAACACGTTGTTCAATTCACACAATGCTTGTTAAGTAATGGGAAAAATGATTTTAGCTAACATGTGTTTATCGATCCGCAGCATATCACACCATCCACTCTTTAACCTTAACCTAAAATGTTAAATTTATTTTTAGAATTTCATTTAGAAATTGTCGGTTTTATATAAGTACGAAGAAATAATTTTCTAAATTTTGTAACCAAATGTTTTTCAAAATTATATGATTAAAGCATCCTAACATTCTTTTCTTCTGGTTTAAATTGGCAATAAATATGTATGTACATAGTTTTCTTCCTAATTCATTTTGGATTTTTTTCTTCGAATGCCCATAGAAATTCTCAAAATAAAAAAGCTTTAATTTCCTACTCAACTCCCCCAAAGTCATTGTCACCACATGTCACCACCTCTATACAAAAATGCAAATTTGAAAAGCTTAACGAAAATTTTTCTCAGCCAAAAAAGTATTTTGATAAAAAGTTATTTTTATTTAAAAAATTATGCTAATGATAGGATTAAAATACAGGATTAAAAAAAAATATTTCCTGAAAATTGCACACAAACAAACAATAAAAACCAGAGAAAGGATTATCGGGAAATCCAACAAATAAAAACCAAACTTTAAATTGAATTTTCTATTTTTTTAGCCAGTGTTCAGTGCTTCATCAGGGCACAACATTTTTAAACATTGAGAGCAAATAAGTCATTAAACTACTGTCGATCGCAGGATGATTGTAGATTTACTTTTAATACATGTTGTAGTTGAAATTTAAAACTGAGGACAAAACGACATTAAAATTGAACATCAAGCAAACAATCAAATATGATCCCACAACAAAATTATTCTCTATCAATTTTTCCAAAAACGTTTTTTGTTTATTTTTTCCACGAGCAGTTACATCAGTTCATCATCACTTCTGTGTAAAAAAAAACTTTTAAATTCTTGAGCACCTTACATTAAAATTCCGAATATTTTTCTACTTAGACGTCAATAAAATTCAAATGAATTAAAAAATTTATTCCCGAATAAAATCAATAAGAAATTGGCATTTAATCTGTGTCAAATAAATTTAAAATCATCTGAAACAAAATTAAAATTGCACGTGCAA
>SMLS01076436.1:0-10286 GCA_004785975.1 Popillia japonica
CAAAATTGTTTTACACAATTCAATCTATTTTTATTTCAAAACAATAATTACTCTTCATGACGCAAATACTGCTTATCTATGTATGTATGTATGTATACACACATATGTTAGTGTTTCAACATAATTTGTGACTTCCTTTTTGAACTCTATATCAACATTTAGGTGTGTAAAAATGTACAAAACCCATTCTTGTATATTTAACTCCCCTGTGATGTATTGAAGAATAAGATACATACATACATATGTATGTATGTATGTATATACATATAAGTATAGCAACAGTGAACGCATGTTGTTAAAAACTGTATACAAACTAGCGTAATAAAGGATTTAGTTGAACAAACTCCACCGTTCACACTGATAACCCATTTAACAGATAAGAAACATATGACTCTTTAAAACCGGCAAATTTATATCAGCATCAGTAGCGAAGAATTATTATTTAACACGCGGTGTCGCGGTTTTGTTTGTTTAACACAGTTTAACCGTGATATCCTCCGGGGTTATTGTATTGTTACCGACCGATTTGGAACCGTGGAAAATGTAACGAAGATCACGGGGTGCACGTTGATGAGTTGCCTGACGAACGTAAGCGCGAATAATGACTGAAACTGTAATTAATGATGAGAGAAAACGAAGAATTAGCCTGCCTGTTTTTAAGGTGCTCATCTTTACTAAGATAAAACGAAGGAGAGATTCGGAATGTTGCTGGTGAGTGGAAATAATAATATTTCTGTTTCTATTGTATAATGATGCCCTACTTTTTCTTAATTACAATAAACTGCGAAAAAAAAATGAAGTCAAGATAATACAAGAGGAAATCACACTGTATATAATGTAAACCGTGTGTTTTGCAACGAACTTCAGATAAAGTCATAACAAACAAGAAAATCTTGTTTTGAATCTGATCTGAGTAAATTCTCCCTTATTCAAATAATGATGTAACAAGCCAGGCGCATTAGTGTTTAGAAAATCATAATATTGCATTCATAAATGTTATACCATTTGCATAAGGATGTAGATAAAGCGATAATGTAGCGCTTTGTTAGAATTTTATGAATGAAGCACCAATCTGCTTGATGTAGCGATCATTTTTTTTTCCTTAACAGGTGAAGTAAGTCGTCTATAACTGTTGTCGAGAGCCCTATATAGACAATTAAAGCTAAACTTAGCTAGCAGTTGGAGATAAGCCTGGTTGGTCTTTATTTCTAAATAAGGCAAGACCTCATCTCTTCACAAAAAATCTATTTATTTTTTTTTGTTTCACTAACAACAAATAAGTACTTTTTTGATGTGGCTCATTTCAATTGAAGTGCCCTGTATGATGAATGTACATTAGTGTAAAATGAAATCCGAACACCAAGAAATACTCGAATTGCATCAAAGTGTCGGCTATTATTTGAGTATATTTATTATCATAGCAAAGCAGGTATAGAGAGAAGCCGTTCCCGCAATATATAGACCTGCCACGCATTATTAACACTCTTAGTTACATACTTTTCTATTATTGAATGTATCCCAGTGCTACGTAAAAATGGCGAAATATTATTATTATTATTATTATTATTATTAATGTCTAATAATACGTATGTATATTATTTTTATTATATATTTTTATATAAATTTAACTAAGAAACATATAAAATGTTGAAATTGAACTTTTGAATACTTGACACCTAACAATTTCAAAGAAACAATATTAATTTATATTTATTGTGCAATAGAACTAATATGCAATAATTCGTCTAAGGTATATATTTAAAAGAGGGCGTGTTCTCTAGGAATGTAATTATAAATTTTTGATGAATTAAATTCTTTGTTGCTGTATAGCCAGGTGGCAGAATATAACAGAATTCGGAGTAAAACACATATAGTCATATTCTGGCAAGTTACGAGACTTGGTTGATAGGTTTAGAAAGTTTACATTTAGATAAAATCTAGAACTATTTAGAAATTTTATGGGTAAAATAGTTCAAATTAAAATTGGTAAAACTGTTTCAAATAAAACTTTTTCGATCTGACAGCATTAAATGAAGGTAAAATGAATATGTGTTTAGTTAAGATTTTTGGAATGTTATCTAAACTAAACTAAATTTAATGAAACGAGCAAAATCTACAGGAAGTTCTATTTGAAACAGACTGTAGAATTATAAACAACGTAAGTATTCATAATAAGAGGGTCAATTGATAACTACGTAGTCTAACACAGAGATGGCACAAATTCGGGGAGTCTTCTTAACCATTCGTTAGAATAATCCTTTAGTTGGTTAAATCTGACATTACAGACCGAATTTCTATATTGTCTTTAATCTGTGTCATTTCTTGTTACATTAAAATTTATATTTTTTGTTTCCTTCGGGTAAAAGAGTATATTGAAAAAAAACGCCTAGTTCCTCTTGAAGGGCCAGGCCTTCTTAAAAAAGGCTAACAAATAAGAAAGAATGAATAAATTCATTAAATCAAATTTAGAAGGCAGAAATAAAAATGGATTATTTGACCACTTTAATTCATTCCATACCGACTAGAATAAATGCTGATTAAATCTAGCAAGTTCCCTTTCATATAATAGACCAATTTTATTTAGTTTTTTTTCTGTTTTATTTTACATATTTTTCTAATTTCCATATTTGTGTAAATTTGGATATTTTTTTAGATATTTCTCAGAAAAAATAAAGTGTTTGTTAAACAATATAATTCTGTGTGTTATTTGATGTATAAAACATATCGTAAACAAATTTTAAATACTAAACTTAGATTTAATTATCCGTAACATTAATAATGAGGTATTTATTCAAGATTCATAGGTGTTCGGATTTAATTTCACATTACTGTACATATATGTATGTATTCAACCACATAATTAGTGGTAGTAAGCTATAGGATATCCATGTTGTAGGAATTTACATAGATCTATGTACACTCACAAATATAAATTGCATCTGAAGTGGTATAATTGTGATTAATCAACCCATCAATAAAATGTGTTCACAAAACAATAACACAGTTATTCCTGATTCGGCCAATAATGCTACTACTAATCACAATTCAATTAAACATCGGATCAAATAGTTAAAGTTGATTTAGCTTGAAAAGGACATGTTTGTATTTGATTGTTCGTTATATTCTAGCAAAATTGAACACAAGTTATACATATATGCAGATGCTATAGGTATACTTAAAAACAGCTTATGTATGGATTCCCAGTAATTAATACTATCTGATTCACGGAAATCTAGATAACTTGGATGTGCCTTATCTTAATAAGAGTAATGTTACATTTCATATACATATAACATGCTCCATTCAATGGAGGTTACACCATCTAGAAAACTAACATAGATTAATTATTTTTTTATAAATAATGTATCGCACTGTAGCTATTAATTTCATTCTCGATAAGATTGAAATTAAGTGGAAATTTCTAATTCAGCGAAAAATATTGCGAACTTACACGACAATCTTTGTTATCCAACCACAGAAAAGCAATTGGATCCTGCACCTTATTATTTTTTGTCGGTCTTCAGAACTTGAAGGTCTTTTTGATGAATAATTAAGATATGGAGCACACCAGAGCAGTTTTTGGGCTATTTAGAGCTTACCAAACAATGTTTACTATCGATGCAAAAATCAATAGAAGGAATAATTGCTGACTCTCCCATTATCCTGAAGATGTCCCTATTGTTCCCAGAACGAACTTTCCGGCGAATTATTTTTACGTGCTAAGTATTGTGTCAATTGAGGGCGATGTCATGCCGCCGCATTTTTAACAAAGGGGAAAAATGTCACAAAAGAAGTTTATTTGGATGTCCTGATAAATGTGATGAAGCCGTGAATGAAAACTGTACCGTCTGGAAAACCGTATGTTTGTCAAGTCGTTTGGTGCAAAATTTGTTGACGTCGACATGTTTTGGTCCGAAGAATTTTGGTCTCCCAACAGCCCAGATTTAAATCCTCTGGGCTACTCTATGTATGGAGCGTGGTTGAAAGGATCACTATCAAGTTCAGACATCCAAACGTCACATTATTGAGAGCCGCTATTGAAGCCGCATTCGCCAATATGGACCGTGACTCATTAAAACGCCTGCGAACACTTCAGATCGAGAATGGAGGCGATCATTCAAGCAGAAGGATTTTGGCGACCACCATGTAAATAGATTTGAATTTTTCCTTGAAAAGGCTTCCATGGATGAGGTGGTGCTCGCTTGAAGACCTTCTTCCTACAAGATATTTCAAATTTTTGAAATGTCTGCACGATTTAATGGCATTTTTGAAGGGATATTATATTGTTGTTTTTCCAATTTCACAAAGATTCAAATTCGAATTCGTTGTCAAAATCTTTTCTGTCGCCGGTAGATTGGTTCCAGCTAATGCCATATGGTTCGCTAAGAAGACAAGATAAATTAAATGAAGGATCACGAGAACTACATCTGGCATTAATGATCTATTACATTCGAAACTAAGTTTGGTAAAAAAATCATCAATCTCACTCCTTCGTAGTCTTGAAATTTTTACATTGTTGAGCAGATAAAAACATTAATATAGCTTCAACCACCGACAAAAATTAATAAGGCATAGGTAACCGGCATGTAGTATCGAAGAAGTATTATTACTGTTAAATTAGGAAGACCACCAAAATCTGTTTGGGATCATACTTTATTTTCCTTATATCTCAATGATATCTTCACATTTTTAATTGAGAACTTTCTTGTAATGCATGCGGATGATACTTCAACTACTTCTGTTTGAAAATCAGAAGAAAATATTACTCCCCAAACATTATTCTTTGCGGTGAAGTGATGCAGCAAAATATTGCGATTAGTTGTGTCAAACGCCTTTTAGAGTTATCATCCATAAAATTTATGAAGTGCAGTCTTTAATGGCGTGTACCTGCATCACAATAATTTTGAGGAATTTTTCTGCTGATGTACATATGTCCAGAAAAACTGTAGAAGAGTGAGTACAAATCATTGAGTTTATAATCTGTTATAACCTTATAGACTTATTCTAGCAAAAAGCATAATTGCTCATGAACATTGTAGCAACAGTCAGAAAGGAGATGAGTCCAAAATCTATTACAGCTATTTGGCACTATTTGCCTCTGCAATTTAGTATAATTACTGTCATAGTTCTCTCTACATATATCTACATACGCTGGTTTACCCCTTAAAATCTTCATCTCTTTCTGTAGATATTTCTTGGATTTGCTAATTCTTGCAATCTTATTGTTCTTGAATTGGATTTTCTTATTCTCCAACCTATTTACTACAGCGAATACAAACAAATCTTATTCAAATTGCATGTACATACTTGATGACAACTAAAATAACTAAATAATAAATTAAATTATAAAAAAAAACACTACCAGTAGTATTATTTAAAACGTGTGTGTGAATACGTTATAACAAATACGATCACATATACGTCTTTGATCTCAACAGTTCATTCTGAAGGACAGGTCAATACACCTAACACGTAAACCGACTAACCACATAATCTACTTCAACGCGCAAAGAAATTAACTTGTGTGTAAGAGCATATTTATGTATGTATAAGAGAGTGTACAGAATCTATAAAAATAATCTAGTTTTCAATAAGAACACGGATATTTGTATATATATGTATTTCTGCAAATTGGGATTGCAATATTAGAATGTTAATAGAATAGAATAAATAATCACCTAACGTAAAGTTTACAAACTTAAGAAACAGTTAGTCAAACATATGTTGTAGTTGTTCCGAAAAATTCTTTAACATTTAGATATATTTAATTGCTTTCTAATGTAAGTAACACAAAAATAGATTTCGTGTAAATAATTACATTTCCTAGCTCCGGTTGCAATTCCGTTAACGTCGTAGGTATTTCATTCGGCTAATTTTCCGCGATATAAAGGAAAATTTAAGTGCTCCATTAAGCTAAGGTACCGCTAAATTAACGCATACATAAGTACATATGTGCAGATTAAAATGCGAATTTTAAAATTTTATAACGCCCATATAAAGCTATTTTTGGGGCCCACATTACGGAAGATAAAACGAAATTTCGTCTATAAATACGTGAAGATATAAATCGCTAATGAATACTGGGCTGACGTTGTTTATAATCTTTGAACTAACCTTGGATAAGATATGTATGTAACCGCGTTGTTTATAAACTGTTCAGAATAGGAATCGGTTCTAGTGGGTTTGTTTCGAAATTTTTAAGTCATAAGAGAGATAATCGATTAGGTTTTGATATCATACAGTAGGTATAGTATGTCTGTTTCACGCCATTCACTCGACATGTACACCCTGTATAAGGGGGCCCCAGGGCGCAGCCCCTAGAGCGCCGCCCCCAGGGCGCAGTCCTTCGGCCCCTTATACAGGGTGTACATGTCGAGTGAGTGGCGTGAAACAGACATACTATACCTACTTAATAGATAACTTTATAAGCATGACCAATCTTAGGGATGCATGTGAAGAAAAGTCTTTATTTTTCAACATAGTCTCCTTTGAGACCTATACACTTCGCCCAAGGTTTCTCCAATTTTTTTATCCCTTCCAAAAAATAAGATTTGTCGAGGCCATCAAAATATGTAGGTATTTGTTTGTGAGATGATTTCATCGTTGGAGTCTTTTCGCAGAGCCATTTCTTCAGGTTTGAAAACCAGAAATAGTCACTCGGTGCAAAATCCGGAGAATAGAGCGGATGAGGGAGCCTAATTCATGGATTTTTGCCATGGAAACTGCACATGTGTTGGACCCTTGCGTTGTACTGGTGGAAAAGAACCAAATGCGGCCGTTTCTTTTTCAAATCCTCATTAAATCGTCCCAATAAGTTGGCATAGTATTCGCCAATAATTGTTTTACCCTTTTGAAGGTAGGCAATGTAGATTTTAACAAAAAACGGTCGCCATCACTTTATTGGCTGACAACCCCACCTTGGCCTTCTTTGGCGCCAATTCACCCCAAGAAACCCACTGTTTTGACTGCTGTATTGTCTCTGGTGTGTTGTGGTGGATCCAAGTTTCATCCACGGTTACGAAACGAAGCAGAAATTCGTCCATATTGCGGTTAAACAACGCCAAACACTCCTTGCGTTTGTGATCGATTGTGAGCAAACGTGGCACCCATCTTGAGGAAAGCTTTCTCATATCCAATTAATCATTCAAAATTGAAACCATTGTGCCTATGGCTTCCACAATCTCTCGCACTTTCAATCTGCGATCAGCCAACACCATATCGTGATTTTTTTTATATTTTTGTGTGTAGAGACCTCAACTGTGCGTCCAGAACGTTCGGCATCTTCCGTGCTTGTACGGCCACAACGAAATTCAGTAAACCACTTTTTTACCATTGAAATTGATGATGCAGAGTTCCCATAATAGTTATCAAGCTTAATCTTGATTTGAGAAATGCTTAATGAGCACTTTTTTCCATTTTCTTCTCAAATCATGCGGTAGTCTGCTGTCAATGGCTGTCAAACGCAAACTAGATGACACAGGTTGTTCAAATTTTAACAGGAGTCAACTGACAGATGTTTGTTGACAGGAGCAGTGTTGCCCTTTCAATTGCACATATTGACCCACCCTCGTATCTTCATTTCTAGGCGTAGCTTTCCTAGCTAGACTGCAGCAATTTGTAGAACAGTCAATGTCACTTTTTGCAATATGCAGGTCCCTACGCCTGCTATCTTTCAATTAAAAAGAACCCTGGCAGATGGTTCGTTTGTGCTCGTTTCTGCGGAAAATAAAAAAAAATTAAAATTAAATTTTAAACTTCAAGCAACAGATAACTCATTCTCAAGAGAGATAATGACGGAGACAAGTTAAAGGCGTTTTTCTGTTCTCACTTGTAATACCTTCAAGGTGTTTAGGCCTTTTAAATCTTTCTTTTTTTTACACCAAAATTTACACCACATTTTAGTTTGTTAATGGCAAAGGACTTGAAGTTTATTTTCATAAAAATTTCAAACAATTTATGAACCCGCGCTTGTATATTTCTTAAAAACAATATTAAATTCACGTTACTTCATAATTTATTACGTTAGGGAGCGATGCAAACTGCCCCTGGCATGCTGGCGACGTGACTCTCAATCCAGCCGGCAAACTTGGCGAACTTAACCGTCATATTGATTTTTACTAACTCGAGACATCGCAACGAAAGGGTCGCCCTGTCGAATTTAAAAGTAAAATGAGGTAGGTAGTGAATACTTTAACAAAAAAAAAGAAAAACAAGAATACGCATCTTCCATCGCACGTTCGCGCTTCGTATTCACCTCTCTTCGGCGTCACTGCACGATATGATTTAATTAACGGGCTCTAATCGATACGATACTCCCCATGCTGATGAGGATCGCCAATTAAGATTGATTTTTTGCGAAGATACGACGTGAAGTTTAATTTAATTTTTTTTTATTATTGTGTCAAAAGCAGATTAGTCCAAAATACAGTTTGACCATCAAGCTGTGCCGATTTTGACACATTTCCAATGACATTTATGTCAAATGTTTGTATTAAGTAATTTATCCACATCTGTCAGTTTCATCTAATATGCATGACGTCGTCGTGAATACGTATCGTAAATGACGAATTGTATTAACCGTAGACGAAGCAAGCCAGATGAACTAAAGAGCGACAATAGCCAGTGTTGCTATGGAGTCCATCGCTGAGTGGGGAGGTTCAAAAAACCAGCCGCGGAAACTTGGCTGCTCTCTCAGTTAATGTTCCTCATGAAGTAGTTTGAACGTGGCGACGGGAATACAACAAACACCATGGCCTAAGCGCATGGTGTACACAAAGACAGTTACATATGCGGTCAAAAATTACCGTACTTAAACTTACACTAAAAGCATTTGTTTTATTAAAATCAGCGATATTTTTTTTTGTTTGCTTTTAATTCAGTTTAAATCGTGACGATTAACGAAGTGATCTTCTAATAAGATGGTATAAATATTTTCTTGTTTAGGAATAGAGTGTGATAAATTTTAAAAGTATTTTCAAAGAGAATTAAATGGTACGTAACAATATTTTTAAATAAGGCAGAAAAGGTACTTAATATTAATTTAATAACAAGTTCTATAGGTATATAATTTAATTTAAAATTAATTTAAAAAAATAAGTGAGTTAACACGTTGTTCAATTCACACAATGCTTGTTAAGTAATGGGAAAAATGATTTTAGCTAACATGTGTTTATCGATCCGCAGCATATCACACCATCCACTCTTTAACCTTAACCTAAAATGTTAAATTTATTTTTAGAATTTCATTTAGAAATTGTCGGTTTTATATACGAAGAAATAATTTTCTAAATTCTGTAACCAAATCTTTTTCAAAATTATGTGATTAAAGCATCCTAACCTTGTTTTCTTCTCATTTAAATTGGTAAGAAATATGTATGTATTTTCTTCTTAATTAATTTTGGATTTTTTTCTTCGAATGCACATAGAAATTCTCAAAATAAAAAAAGCTTTAATTTCCTACTCAACTCTCCCAAAGTCATTGTCACCACCTCTATACAAAAATGCAAATTGGAAAAGTTAAACGAAAATTTTTCTCCGCCAAAAAAGTATTTTGATAAAAAGTCTTTTTTATTTAAAAAATTATTAAAACAATCTTTAGGCCAGCATAACTTTTTCGTATTAATATAATAGAATATTCAGAAATAATTACTACGCTAATGATAGGATTAAAATACAAGATTAAAAAAAATAATTTCCTGAAACTAAAATACAAACAAACAATCAAAATTGGAGAAAAGATTATCAGCAAGTAAAAACCAAAATTTAAATTGGGTTTTCTATTTTTTTACCCAATATTTCGCACTGTGTTCAGTGCTTCATCAGGGCACAACATTTTTAAACTCATTGAGAGCAAATAAGTCATTAAACTACCGTCGATCGCAGGATGATTGTAGATTTACTTTTAATACATGTTAAAAATATGTATTTAAAATTTAAAATTGAGGAAAAAACGACATTACAAATTAAAATTGCACGTGCAAGTCAAACAATCAAATATGATTCCACAACAAAATTATTCTCCATCACTTTTTCCCAAACACATTTTTTGTTTATTTCTTCCACGAGCAGTTACATCAGTTTATCATAACTTCTTCTGTGTAAAAAAAAACTTTCAAATTCTTGAGCACTTTTACATTTAAATTCCGAATATTTTTCTACTTAGACGTCAATAAAATTCAAATGAATTAAAAAATTTATTCCCGAATAAAATCAATAAGAAATTGGCATTTAATCTGTGTCAAATAAATTTAAAATCATCTGAAACAAAATTAAAATTGCACGTGCAA
>SMLS01076445.1:0-16532 GCA_004785975.1 Popillia japonica
TGTGGAGGATGATGCAAAGTGGACAATCCCCACCCCATGATATTCCACATATGTTGCATGGGGTTTAAATCCGGGGAATGGGGTGGCCACGGAAAAGCATCAGCACCTGCTTCTTGGTCTATGGTAGTAGTTCGACGAGGAATATGGAGACGTGCATTGTCTTGCCGGAAAAGGACATATGGGCGGTAAGAGTATAAAGTACTAAAGTAGTTTGTAGCACATCGTCAATATAACGCGCAGATGCAATACTGCCTCGAATAAACAGATGTGGTGTTCGGCTACGGTAAACAATAACCCCCCAAACCATTACTTCAACAGTCCTGTGTATGTACATGCCTCTCAACAGGAAACCCAATATGGCCGGCGTCGTACTCTTCTACGGCCATCGTGCATACCTAGACGGAATCGTGATTCGTCGCTGAAGACGAGATTGTGCCGTTCTGCTTCCCAATGCTGCCTTTCTCTCTACCAGTTCAAACGTTGACGACAGTGGTTCGCAGTCAAAGGAAGCACTAATCGTGAACGGTATGAGAAAAGTCCAAAGACTCGAATGTGGTGATATAGTATACGCATAGTAACAGGTCTATCATTTTCTCCAAACCATTGGTCAGCGATTTGACGCTATGTAGCAAATCGGTCTAGTGGAGCTAATTGTCTGAAGCGCCTATTTTGCCGCTCTATAGTACCCCCAGTTGGTCTTCTTCTTGTTCCTTCCTTCTTCTGTCCACACACGGTACACAAGGATTACCGTCATTGCAATACAATTAACACGATGACCAATTTTGTGATAGGATAAACCAACATCTCGATAGGCAACAATTCTACCCCTGTCAAAATCACTAATACGGTGATAATTTTGACGTCTTCGAACTCTAGGCCTTCTGTTACGCTTAACATTTGTACGCGGAGACGCAATAACTAAATTTTTCTATATTAGTCAGCTCTCATGACCATAAATCTCCTGACAAAAAAGTAAGAGAATTTTTTTCGCCAAAAACTATCAATGATAAAAACTTGACCTTCATATCATAGCATGCTTCAAATATAGTCATTTTGATGCCAAAAAATCAAGTTCAACAAATTTGCCCTTCTGGGTGCATCACTTCTTATGTCATTGAGTACATACTTACATAATAGGAACTGAAATATGTGTAGAAACGCACAATAAAATTCTATTTGAAGGAATGCAGTGTAGAAAAGACGAAACTGCTTTAGAATCGTTTTTATACTTTCATCATTGAATAGTTTTTCTAGCTTAATAATCATGTTCATGTTTTTGCCAGTTATCTGTATTATTGGATATATCTGGATATATCCTATTTGAATATTATTTCTAGTTCGCGAAAGTAGTAAATCGGAAAACTATTATAGTAAACTTTATTGTAGGGTTATAGCAACCAAGATAAATAAAAGAACGCAACATTTCTAGTCTTGTGACTTTATTGTAGGGTTATAGCAACCAAGATAAATAAAAGAACGCAACATTTCTAGTCTTGTGGCATTACTTAATTTATCTAAACCATTACTATTTCAGATATGACCAGCTAATATCGCATGCCATAAATACCAATGAATAAATTATTTTTAAACTAGGACAAATGTAAAGTGTTCAGTTAAGTCCAGTAAGACGACTTATACTTTATTATTTAAGCACTCAATTTTTAGGTATAATTAGTTTCTGATTATCTATCTAATATCTATTCTGAAATGAATTTTGATTCCCAAACTTTTATACAATAATCATTGGACTTATTGTTAGTTAAAAACCAGGTGCTGATACCGATATTATCTCTATCATACTCCCTCGTACATACAGAGTGCTCTTCGTCAACCGATCGATTGATATATCAGTAATGACAGGCTGACTGCAGGCGGGAGGATCTACGTAATACCCGTACCACTCCCGTATTTTTTCCATAGCACACTAGATAAATATAAATAACATAATAATAATACTAATAATAATAATATATAATAATAAATAAATTTTATATAATAATTATCTCGGAAACTATCAATTTCAGGTATAGAACATGTGTGGGAGTAAAAGATTTAAAATTAGACGCTGTAGACGAAATACTAAAATACTGGAGTGCAATTTCAAAAAATTAAGTTACGAATCTTTAAAATTTCGTTAAAGTTAGCGTGCTATAGGAAAGTAACCACATAATGCGCACAGGTGTTCTCGGCGCCAAAACATACTCCAACATGATGTTTAAGCATTATGAATCCTAAATTGATATTCGAAAAATCCAGTGTTCTCTGATTTTTTGAATAAATGTCTGCTATTATTATTAGCATTTTTTTAGAAAAAATCGAATAACTACAAAACGCTCAAATCAAATTGAAAAGAATTAAATATATTCATAAAGCATAACAATAGGTAATTCCAAATATGTAAAAATAAGCAGTGTTCGGTTAAAAATAAAGTAGATGGCGACTTCCTGTATAACCGAATTGTGGATTTCATCATCATCGGACCCCGACCGCAATGATATGCACCACTTTTATTAATTGAAAGTATACATTGTTAATTAGCACAAAAAACAATAAGATAAAAATGTAAAATAATTAAAATATATATTCCATCACATTTTATTTTACGATTATGATTATTTAACGGAACATAGGTACTTAACATCTTATCTTGGACTATACACCTGTACATAAACAATTATTTATTCACATTTAAAGTAGAGAAATGAAACATAGTCTGCTGCAACCAATCCCTTGCCCTGGTATGTTATATATTTCTAACTGTGTCTGGATTCCCAACTTTTTATATCGACCTTCCTAGCAGACTGTATTTTATTTTTCTGTCCATAATAATTTGTATTTTACTAATCTAATTAAAGGATGGAATGGGATGGAAAATTAAAAAAAAGAACAAAAATGGTTAAATCAGGTGATTATTTACAAACAACATAATCAAATCAAATAGGTATATAAATGTGACGCAATTGTAAGTGTATATTTAAAAATACATAAAAATGGGTATACGCAGGTATTTAGATATACGATAAAGAAAATATGACACAATATGTTAAACACGATGCTAAGTATTATCATACCCTATAAATTAACTTATTAATTAGATATCTCATTTATTTTAGATATATGTATATCATCACTAAATTTGCGACGTGATATTTATAAAAGATCAGTCCTTCATTTTCCTTTTTTTACTTAAGTCTGTCTTTCAACAGTAAAAGGGTAGTCGTAGTCTCTCAGTAATTGTTGCATTGTTTTAGCCTTAATTATTGGGATTTGCATCTGAAATAAAAACAAAAACTGTTTAATATTAATTTTAAATAACATTATGCGATTTCAAAAGCTACAGCATTATTTTCAGTCTTCGAGATGATACGTTCAGGTGCCAACATTGCGTGATTTTTAAGTATTGGTCAATCTCATCTTTTTTTACAGTGAAATGTGAAGGAGATAAATAACCATTCAGTCGCCTCTAAATGATACTTAGTGTCTTTATTTGTTAATCATTTAATGAGAGTAAAATAGTCAATTTTTATTATAGCTGGGACATGTTCATGTTCTAGTCACAGAGCGACTGCCTAAAACTATTACTCCTCAGACCTTCCACATGTCGTATCAAGAAACAGGGTTTGACATCTTTTGAATTTACACATAACGTCGGACTAAGAATTTACTATTTACTACTGCATACCTCGTATGATGCTAATCGTAAATTTGTGTTCCAAGAATCGTAAATAACAATTATCTCTATTTCAAATCACTAAAGTAACATGGGAGAAAGAATCATATACATGACATTTTTGATCATAAGTTGATTTCCAAACCTGTAAGAACAAAGTGAGGAAACTATCACAGACAAATTTTAATGTCAGATACACATGTCATCTGTCTTGGCCAGTTTCGTGATGTAGTAGCCAAAAAACGTTTTCTGTGATACTACTTGAGTCACATATATTACAACAATTAAACGACAATATCATTACTCTATTAGACCAATAAAAAAGTACATATTCCGATGTTCTTACAGGAATGCAAGCTGACGAAGAGTTGCTTATTTTGGTAACAGTAACATATTTAACATGCAGTGTCTGCTGCTTCAATTTAGGAACTTCAATTCAAGTATATCTCACTATAATATGTATTAATTAGTGATGCGAGATAGCCTAAACACAATATTGTAACGATTACACAGAATCCTTTCGGAAAAAAAACGTAAGAAAGTCGCACACGTCTGCGACCAAGGTGGTCGTATTAGCAACACTTCTGAAGGTTAGTACTACAGTAACGCTTTCCTGATCTTGGCGTCACGATATAGTACTAAAACAAAACCAATATAACCGTCGTTGTATTAAGTACCGCATCAAAATACAGCGGTGTTGCACTCCCGAGTTTGTATGCATGGCAGTTAACAACCAACTCGAGAGAATAAGAAATATTAGTGCTGTTAAAGCATTTACAGCACAGCTTGTGGAGTATCTGAGCTGTGATCGGAGTAAGAACCGCTTCTACAGCTTCAATCAATTTATGTTTCTATGTAATTGTGTTATTATTTTGTTTATACTATTATTAAACTACGTGTTGTAAAAGTGTAGCCGTATCCCCACTCTTGGAAATTAGTTAAAAGTTAGACCCTGAAGTTCGCCCGGGACACGGTCATTAATATCTATTTATAATGTAAATTTGTTAACTACTGTCATAATTGACTGGAGGGTTAAAAAGTAAGCACAAGTTAACTTCATAAACGCAACGCATTTGTTTGAATTCTTCAAATGAATAAAATAAGTCTAACACTAATCTGACGCACAGCAGTCACTGATTACCTGCTATTAAAATAGTGAAAAGTATACGTTAACTTTGTTATGTAATAAAACATTTATCGTTTAAGATAACTATTAGCGATAACAAGTAAATTATTTTTTAATCAAGAAAAAAGTAAAACAATCCAGAACAAATAAATTTGGACAGATATGTAAGTAATTTCGATTAGTTTTCTTTTAAAGATTATAATTAAATTCCATTTCGATGAATTAACTTTTTTTATCAATGAGTGCGACTTATGAGATAATAGAAATAATATATAATAAAATTATATATAATAAAATAATATATATAATAGTATAGTTACCCCCAACGTAATTTGTGATTAAAAGTACATCTTATATCAGTGATTATATATTGTTTCAAATTCACAATATCATTGTGGAAAGAACTACCTCAAACAAGCATTAGAGAAGTTATCTTCTTTTGTTCAAAAATTGCTCCGCGTTTATTTACTTGTATGTAATTTGATATATACAGATTCCAGTGCCCGAGGCTTTATTATCCGGACTTAATTCTACTAACGACCTGTCCTCACCATCGTAACTGGCTTCTACATGAGCAAAAAGTTTGTAGCTCGTTTAAAATCTGTCACAACCAGAGATAAAACTTCTCTTTAAGTTTGGATGTCACCAATTATTAATCCAAAACAATCAATATGCCATTTTAGCGAACTTAGTCCAAAAATACCGTACTTCAACATATGTACTTTACCTTTACCTTTCACGAGAAATACCAGCAACACACTTCTAAATCTGTAACATGTTCTCTCCTTTTAACAATAACAATAATTTATGCCTTCACATCCCCCAACAGCTTGCACCAATTACAGGGGCCATCAGCTGGCCATGAGTTGTTACTGTGCCTTCGGCTATAGACTGACTTAAAATTTTGTCTTTCCGCATTTGCCGACTATGGCAAACTAAATTCAGCAAAAACATATCGTGCTTCGAGCCCGATACCGCCGGACTAAGAAGCGAGTGCACTAACTACGACACTACCGTTTTTCTGGTTATGATTAATATTTTCATAGAGCGATTTGAAGCAGAAACGTGCTAATTAAAATCAGAAACCTGGTAGAGGAACGTTGATAACACTTCTACTATTTACCTTCACTGCATTGAATTGTGTATTTTGCAATAACTGAAATGGTATCAGACTCAGCAGGTGTCGAGAAACGATATTTCTGTCAACTTCGGTGAATCTATCTTAGTTTAAACATGTAGCTGTAGAAGCTGTTACTATTAAACTACTATTAAAGTCGTTTCTACTATTCTACTTTACCTTCATCATATGCCAGATTTTTAATATTATATATTATTTTGTATGTCGTTGTGAATTGCCGTCCGGGCGGGGTGAATCACAACACGCACTTAAACCTCCTGTACATTGCTATTTCCCCACCAGGAGGACAATAGACCACATACAAACGGAGAAGATTTCCATCGCCCGAACATGAAAACATAACAGAAGTAGCTGACTTACTATGATTGCATATTCTCTCTTGGTATTTTGTTCCCCGTTTGACAATCACTTTTCTGCGACCTGGGTCATCCGTAAGATTAGTCTCATCATAGTTTACATGGGAAGGCGGAATATCTTTAAGAGATTATGAGGTTGTGGAAGTATGACTTTACGAGCATTCTGATATCATAACTATCCATGGGTTATCCCCAATTTGCACAGGTAGTAACCGTTTGTCCTCCTTTTTTTCTTTACCGTATTTCTTTTTTTTTATATGTCTATACAAGATACATAAGATCTATGTTATAATTTTTCCCTGCACCTCTATATCTCAAACCTGCTGTTGCCGATATTAGCAATCTCTCAATATCTACTACTTTTCTAGCTGATCCGAAACCAGTAAAATTTCCATGTGCTTATAACCATGCCAACAATTTGCGTAAAGCGAATTTTCCTCAGCTCTATGCTGATATTATAGCAACTGATTGGTCCTTTCTAAACCGATTTGGTGATGTAAATCAGGCAATTAAGAGTTTTTATGAGCATCTGAACACTATAGGTTTGTTCCAACCACCTCTGATTACCGTAACATTATCGTACAGTACTTGCGCAATGGAGCGCCATTTTCACACTGCGCAAGTACTGTACGATAATGTTACGGTAATCAGAGGTGGTTGGAACAAGCCTTATATGTCGTCATTCTGTACCGGAATATGCATTATCTAAAAGAAGATATCCACATTGGTTTACTACTGAAATGATATCAAACTTAAAGATGAAAGAATAATACAGACGCCATTGGAAGTCGACAGGTGCTCAATATTTTTACAATGAATTCACGCGCTGCCGAACCATTTGTAAACGTGACATCAGTATGGCATATAGTGCTTATCTCAGAGATGTTGAGTCTGCAATTAATCGTAATCCGCGTGAATTATTCAAATTTATTCACATGAAGCAGGGATCGACTAGAATACCCTGTGCCCTAGCCAGTGGCGATGTGATATTGGAATACCCACAGGATATTGTTGACAGTTTTGCTGACCCGTTTTCTAGTACCCAAATTCAAAGCTACTGTGCCTCGAACATGCCTGGGTATAGCAACAAACCAACTGTTATCTTGCCACTTACCACAGAAGATGATTTGGTGAGGGTTATGGCCAAATTTTCAGATAAGAACACCGCTGGTGACGATGGTCTACCTAGTTTTTTGGTACGGGATGCGAGACATGTTTTTGCCAAACCGTTGTCGATAGTAATCAATTTATCCATCAGAACGTCAGTTTTTCCTGAAAGATGGAAGCGTGGTAGACTGGTTCCTGTTTATAAAAAGGATGATGCCTCGCTAATGAAAAACTACAGGCCGATAACGATTCTGTCGAACTTTGCGAAGGTGTATGAACACGTACTATATGCTGCAGTTTTTGGTGGAATTGACGATTTTTGAAATTTTTGTCCTTTAAAGTAGACGGCCAATATCCACCTAGGGGCGTCGATTATGAAGCACTACTTGAACAGCATGATTTTCAAACGTTAGTAGCTCGTCGAGATCAGCATGGTGTGTTTTTTATGGAGATCGGTGAATGGTCTGATTGACAGTTCCTTACTTCTTGGTTCCTTAAAATTCCACATACCTCGTTTTCCCTCCAGATACTCTCCCACTTTTACATTAACAACACCAAATACAAATTTGCTCGGTAAGGCACCATTGTACTGTATGTGTAGATTGGCTAATTGCACTGATTGTGATATTTTCTTTGATTCATTCCGCTAATTATTAATATATTGTGAATGCTCGATGCGTATGTATGTAAATATATTTATATTTGCAATGTATATATGTATATTGTATTTGTCCTGTAATTGGATTCTGTTGGGCAATTAAACTATTAAACTATTATTATTAGCAACAGCATCTCGGTCCCTGCTTATTTCTCATTTACATTAACGACCTTCCTCTCTGTGATCCTCGTGCCGATTTCGTTCTTTTTGCGGATAACACCACGGTAATCAATTCAAGTGGTGAGTGCATCAATGCATTGGGTAGGTGTGTTGCGGATTGTGAGAATAGTGTTGAGGATTGGTTTTTGGCTAATCGCTTAACTTTAAATGCAACAAAATCTCAGTCACTGGTTTGTAGCCTTCGTCAGCATGACAATGAGAATGCGAATGGTACTGTAACTTTTTTGGGGACTTGTGTTGACAGCAAATTAACTTGGGAACCTCACATTGATTTACTTTGTGCTAAATTGTCTAAGCTGACTTTTCTTATTAGATCACTTAGGGACAAGTTATCGCCGCAGTATCTGATTCAGGTCTATTACGCACTGTTTCAGTCAAATATGTCTTATGCAATTTTAAATTGGGGCCATTCATCGCATTTAGGTAAAGTTTTTGGTGTTCAGCGGCGATGTATTCGATTGTTGGCGGGATTAGGATATAGAGATGATTGTCGGTTGCACTTTAGTCAATTAAAAATACTAACTGCTCCTTGCGTGTTTATCTTAGAGTGCTTACTGTTTATACAGAAAAATATGGGCAGGTACGCTTCCAACAGACAATTTCACGAGTACAATACACGCCGTGGAAGCGATATTAGGTTAAATTATCTGCGCCTATTAAAATCAATGGATGGGGTGAATTATTACGCAATAAAATTCTTTAATGTCTTGCCAAGTAATGTTAGACAGCTTCCTTTTGCTCATTTTAAAAGTAGTGTGAAGAACTATCTCATCTCCAAGGCATTTTACACTATAGACGAATTCTTAGTTAATGATTTTATTGATATGTAGTTTTTATGAATTTGTAGTTTCTGCTTTATATATACATATGTCTCCTGTGCTTTCAATTTCTTTTTTCTTTTTTTTTTATGTATTCTATATTAGCTATACTGTAAGGTACAATATTGTATGATATTTATAGAATTTTGACGTGTGTAAACACTATTGTGTAGTAACACGAATAAATATTATTATTATTATTATTATTATTAACAGCAGATCTAGTTATGTTTTCATCATATTTTCACCATTTGCACCAGGATTTCGTTTATGGTGACGAGGCATAATGTTGGCATTCACCCCGAAATGCACCTAACAAGGTCGCTACTGGACAAAAAAGAATATCACGATTATACCGCAGGCCTGTCTGCAGACATGTCTGACAGTGTTTACCGATTTTACAGGTACTTATCGATTATCAATAGAACTTTGGCAGCATAAAAAAATTAACGCACAAAAAGCATGTATTAAACGTGCACTTTGGGCAACTAAAACTACAGATAAACGCCAAACACAACTTACTTCAGTGAATTTAGATAGAGTTCGATTATTATAAGAAGTACATGTATGTACATACATACGTCATGACTAAGATGCGCGAATTGTACTTACCATTGACGTCGTAATCAGTTTTAAAAAGGGGTATAAAATGTAAACATTATGACATAACCTAAAAAAATTAAGTAAAAGCACATACAGGTTATGAATTATAGTTTTTCAAAATTATATGCGAAGCAATCAATAAAAATAAAAAAAAATCCAATGTTTACTCCTTTAATTGCGTACATCTAAATATTTCTACTAATAACACACCAAATCCAATAAACGACTATGAGAGCGGACTTCACCCAAAAAGCAACAATCGACTCGTGCGAAGCACATGATGACGTACAGTCACCTGAAAGAAGTTGTAGAACGATTAACATAACGATTATATGTAAATCGTTCTACAACTTCTTTCAGGTGAGTGTACATACATATAGATTCTTATAAAAATCGTACTCTACCTACCAATACATGCGCGCAAGCGCAATTTAGTTGATATAATGCTGGCAACCATAGATAAAAACAACCTTATCAGGATAGAATGAAATCTCCCTAATATTGAAACGAAACAGCTACAAGCCCGCCACCTACAGAAGTATATTTCGTCCGGAAGAACTTTTCGCGTCATAATTCATAATATACTTATTTAATGTAATACAATAAAATATTGCAATACATAATGCCCGGTTTCTGAAACGTCAAGCAGCAGTTATCTGCTCAGCATCTGGCGATTTAACAAAGACAGTTCTTGTTAAATTGCCAGATACCAAACAGATAACTGCTGTCTGACGTTTCAGAAACCGGGCAATATTCGTAAATATTAGTTTCTATGTAAACAAAGCTTTGTTTACATAGAAACCAATATTGTATGTATGTGTAATGTCCCCAAAAAGAAAGCGTTTGTCTAAAAAATGAAAATTCACATCTAGCAATATCGGTTTATAAAACTGAGAAACTACAAAAAGTATAAAAATCAATTCCAACCTAGAACGTCAACACTCAAGAACAAATGGACATGAAATAAACGTGCCACGCCTAGTCTGTGGTGCCACGTGCTAGGTAAACGCTACACATAAATATTCAAATCAAACGAACTAAGAATTTTACGTGCGCCCTCTTGCGAGAAACATATCATTTGGGAGAACTTGTCCGCCATGACAGTTTCATTTCGGGATATTTCAGATTTCACCCCCTGCTGGCAACTGTACACATAAACATAACCTGTTCCTGACAATTGTGATTCACACTCATGTTGCAATTAACGCCACTTTACGGTATTATACACCTACACATATATACAGGGTGTATTTGAAATAAAAGTAAAGACTATGAAAAATGGAAAGATATTTTTTTATTAAACTTAAATCCAAAATATTTCGCGCAAACTACTTCCCAGACACGAGAAAGAAAATGACAAAGATATTTATAAAATATTTGTCGCGCCACGGTCGAATTTTTTCGAACGAATATATGTACGTAGCGGAGAGCAGGTGCAGCGACAGGTGATATTTAATGTGTCCATTATTGAACTCATACTCATTCAAAGCTATTAAAAAAACATGACATATCAGCATTATATTGCAGTTTTTATAACATCGGCAGCTGTTTTTGCAATTTCTTACGTAGCAGTAGTATGTATGTAATGTACTTTAGCTTGTCCTGTAAAAGGTTTTGCCGTTGGACAATAAAATTAATATTATATAAACTTGCAATCTTCCCACACAATGTTAGCAACTTGTAGCTGGTAGTTTCTGTAAGTTGCCATAACTGTTATTATTTGTTCCTTAAAATAGTATTTCATATAATAATTAAATCAAATTCCTTATCATATATAGTATTTCTTATGCTAATATATTTTCGCACTTTTTTGAGCTCTATTTCAAGCGGCATGACTAATATATGTGAATCTATTCTAAAGAAAAAGAGATCGCGTTTTGAAGAATGAAGTTAGCATTTGTTTTCCAAAATAATATTTTCATACAATTTTTTAGCAAGTGTACTTTCTTTAATATGTTCATTGTATTATTGCATAATTATTTCTAATGAAAAGCAATTTACTATGTTGAGATATGAAAATTTGAAGTAGTACCAATATAATATTTATATAATTTACTCCACAGATTTCATGAAATCTTAGTTAGCTTAGAAATTAACATTTTAAATGTCGTTTCATCAAAGGAAAAAAATGGCAGTCCCAATCCAACATAATAATTTCTTGTAAGCTATGAAACCATACTTAGCAAAAATAATTAGTTAATTTCTACACTATCGTTATTTTCGAAAAAAAAAAACCGCCAATGTGTGTATAGCGTATTATACAGTAGCTAAAACATTACACCGATTAAGATTCGTAAGGTTACAAGGTGTTGTGTGAATATATTACATATGATTAATGTATATGAATATATTTCAGAATATATGCTTACCCTATCAGAGTTTTGTGTGGCTGCATATCGCGAATTAATAACAAATGGTACACCTTCCAAACCATTAAAACTTGTATTTAAAGTATGTGTTGAATGTTGATTAGATACTGGAGGTTGAGGTGCAGGCCGTGCAGGTACATAGCCAGGTGGATTTAAAATTTCATAATCATGATCACCTTCATTTAATACTGGATACACATGTTGATTCGGTTTTGGCGGTCTATCTGGGGGCCTCACACTTGGTGATACATATCCATTTGGATTTGGTGGTGTAGCTTCAGTATCTTGTGCGTTACCCATTTTATAACAAATTATAACACCATTAATTTCACTATAAGGTTCATAAGAAAATTGATATAATTATCATTAATATCATAATATCTATTGTATACCCAGCAAATTCAAATCCTTCCGGAGCTCTTTTTAATCTACTACAAATTATAATGTCAGTAACTGCTGTAGTAGTAAACCTCCTATTTGCTAATCTATAAGTTAATTGTTTCTTCCGCCAAGCTTTCTGCTCGGAATCAGCTGTTTTTGACACTAGACTAAACCCTTCTGTCGGTACAGATTTTTCATTAATAACTACAATTTCCTTAACAACGAAATTAGGTAAACCTATCAATAATTTAAAATTCATTAGTTTTGCAATATTTATAAATATATTATCAATACCTTCAGTTTTAGAAAGACATAGGTATCGTGTTTTCTTTCTTATAAATGAACCTTCTCTCCACAAATCAGCATCTTGGTCCTGATCATATGTTTTACTAATGGGATAAAAGCCAACAGGACACTTATCAATTGATTCTACTACCTAAAATATTCATGACCAATGTTTATATATAAAAAAAAAAAACAAGAAACGCGCAATTACTTGCAAGGCTGTTATTGGTCTATCATCAGGCAGTGTTCTGGACAATGTATTTAGAATTTTGTTCGACATATTCCAATATTACAAACGCCTAAAACACATTTATTACTGTAATATGAAAGCAAACATAAAAATAAACAAAAATAAGCTATACCTGTCATTTTATAACGTACTTAGTATTCTATAGGTTCTAAATATAACTATTACTCAGCTTTTAATAATACAAAAATGGTCAGAATTAATAAATAAGTGCTAATATAATGAAAGACTATTCTTTTTATTTCGATAAATGACGAATTATTTCCTACCTTCACTGTTATAGATGACCTTGCTTCATACCGCCTACTTGCGCTACTATTTCAAATTTTCTACTGAACTGATTTCAAACAGCCAGAGAATTACAGCTTTGTGTACAAAATAATACTGATAAGATAATAAATTTCAGATTTTATAATACCCATCAAGACTTATTCGAGCAGCAACCGCTAATTAAATGGTGAATCATATATAGGCATATACATATGAATGCTTATTCTGTAGAGATATTAATACGAGGCAAACGTCTTAGATCATACAAATTTAATTAACGATTGTTAATATTAAGACATGATTTTCAAATTCGCATCTTAACATCCTATATCGCAATGAAATACATATGTATCTGTATATTGACTTACACTAACATTATTTAATCAATCTACATAGAGAAATAGCACATTTTTAGGAATCGTTTTTTAAAATAATGCTAATAAAATTAACAAAGTATACTTATTTATTTTCTTGTTTTATTTCCATATTTTTATTATAATACATTCTGTGATTTATTCCGAGAAACTTATTAGTAACAGGCTCAATAATGTTATAGATTATATGTATAACTTCATAGATAACTAAAGAGCAGCATTTTGTGATAACCCACTTATAATTAATGTGACAAGGACGGGGTCTTCCCGCAAATTTCTAGAAATTATATATTTATAAAGTAATAATATAGGTAAGAAGCGAGATGTTCTATTGAGAAAGTTGTATCCATAGTCTTTGAAGCACCGGCCCATTTATTGATTAAGACATAGAGAAGTATAGACACAAGCGGTTTCCAATAATTTAATAGTGCCGAAGTAATAAGCAGTTTTGTATAGTTCGTGGAAGTAACAACAGAAAATAAACTATATTAAGTACGTTGGAAATGTTTGTTTATCAAAACGAATCAAGTACCGTAGTCATGTATCCAGATATTCTAAATGAAAACATTGAAGTTTAGGACATGTTTTCTCCAATAACTACAAATCTTATTAGGATTGTGTTTTAACTGACGAGGAACCTCTAGCTTCACCGAAAATTAATTAAATAATTTTTCTTCTTATTCTTTCTAGAAATAGATACTGCAAAATGTCTCATAACATCAATTGAAATTGTTCGGGAATATGACGTGCTTTATAACACTAACTTAAGAAGGTATACTGACGCAGGCCTAAAAACAAAGATATTGCAAGAAATTGCTGATTGATCTGGTAAATCATAACTTACTGGATATATAATTTGTGTTAACATACATATACATTGTATAAAACATACCTACCGAAAAGTTTTTGAAATAACTATTGCCGCTAAGGCAAACTTCTTTGTGGAAAATCAAAATATTCCATGAACGAATCGTATGAAAAACGCTTCCAAAGTGTGCGTTTCCGGATCGATAGTCAATGAATAATGAATTAATAATCTATCACATCTTTTTTTAGTATCTGTTGTATTTTATGTACGAAAGTTATGTATGCTCTCGAAAAAGTCACAATTGCAACCGCATTTTCACAATTTTACACGCACGAAATAGACTAATATATACAGGGTTTTCCGCGTAACCCGTTCGCTAGAAGTTTTCTGTATTATCGTGTTAGGGCAGTTCTGAAAATTTGTAAAGCGTAATGTTGCTACTTGGTGAGTCAAAACAAAATGTTTACACTCATGAACCACTTCCGGTTATACCAGAGATCATAACCAACTTTGATATTTCAAATCAAATGTCATATTTTTTATTGCTTTTTTAGATTCCTTATGAGGTGTTATAACATTTTGTATTAAGGTTCCTTATGTCAAAAATTAACCGTTTTTGAATTATTTTGATTTTTGTGAAATTTCTTGCTTTTTCAAATGATCTTTTAAAATCGTATGTCTAAGCCGTGGATGATCTGAATTGTTTCATATTTCTGCTGAAGACGGCGAAAAGCAGAAGAGACTGTTTAACGTCTAAAGAGTTAATCAATCTCTTACAGGGTGTTCTGAATTTGATGATTATTTAAGATATTTTCAAATAAGGAGAAATCGATTTTTTTAAATGGAACACCCTGTATGTGAATACACCATACTAAGTAGATAAATATTATGCATCGAACAGCTGTAGGTGTCCCTATGTCTATCTGTCATAGTTTTAGAGTTATTCGCAATTACTTTTTTAAATTGAACATTATTAGTAGTGAGCCTTGGAAAATAAATTCTAAATAGTTTTGGAATTAGACTATAAATGTTCAAAATGATCTCCGTTCCGAACTAAGCAGAGCATAATCTTCTTCGTAACTCTGTTGTAGTGGCTTTTCTTACATTGTCGGCGTTCAAGTTTCGAAAACTGTCCCGTACTCTATTTATAAGGTCTTCTCTATTTTGCACAGGAGACGCGTAAACTTCATTTTTTATTTGACTCCATAAATAAAAATCAAGGGGAGTCAAATCGGGGGATCTGGGTGGCCAGCACCAAGGTCCATTTCGGCCGATCCACCTATCCTCAAAAATATGGGTTACTTCTTGATATACTTCTTGCGAGGAATGAGCGGGCGCTCCATCCATTTGAAACCAACATTGCCGTATCAGATTCCGTGGTAAGCTATTCAAAAATGGCACTAGTACTTCCCTTAGCAGTTGCAGATACCGGATGCTTATTAAATTTTCGTTATATATTTCGTATGCAACGCGGTTGTGTACAATCATTGCCACAACATTGAAGTTAAAAGTGTCTTGAAAATTGGCTTCCCTAACAGCATGTGGATTTCGTTGCGCCCAATGATGACAATTTCTTCTATTAATAATCCCTTCACGGCTAAATTTCGACTCATCTGTTCAGATAATTTTAGATAGAAAATAGGGATCTTCTTGTGTTTTCGTTAAAATGAACTCACAAAACTGAATTCTTCTATATTGATCCCCTGGACGAAAAGCCTGAACCGATTAAAAAGAATAAGGATGCATTTTATTTTTCTTTAAAATCCTATGTATCGATGCACATGATATCCCTAAATCTGCAGACGCTGCCGGTACAGAACTGGTTGGATACGCATGAAAATATCCCAAAACAACAATTTCATTCCCTTCATCGCCCGTAATCGGTTTTGGAACTGTCTTCTTGACTTGAATGCCAAAGCGAATAAAATTTGATTCATTGGTAGTAAATGTGCGTATCTTTCATTAAAAACTCGACATGTCCTTCCAATAATTTGAAGAGACTCACCATGAATATAAAATAAATTCAAAATATCTCTATTAGAATAAATATTTAATTCTTCCTGCATATTCGTGAACAACTTAAGATCATCTCAACACGAAATAAACTTTGTGACAATTTTGACAGATCAGATTTACTTTTCA